>CP137676.1:22643460-22735185 GCA_037976565.1 Mesocentrotus franciscanus
TGCGAAGCTTTTCGTATATCCCAAATCCTGATTGATGATTTTATTTGTGTTAATTTTGTATTGTCCGATACGCAGTCGACCTAAAACTTATAAAATTGTCATGTGTAAGTTTCCTGGTTTCTAGTGATACATTATTGGCCATATTTGTGATTTTCTTTGATTGTGTCAATGTACTTGTCATCGATGGCTAGATCTGAGAGTGATTTGGATGGGAGTTGATAGAAGAAGAACTGAATATGTACTGGTAGGTTGAATACTAGGTTCATGTCACAGACACATCCTTGGGCAATCTGAGTGGTCTTGCCAATACATAGTCTGCTGAGAGACAGAAGGGCATTAAGTATATGAGTTAAAGCCTTTCTAGCTGTCAGCAGAGGACACATCTCCCATCTTGGTATCAATACCATCACTATCTTGACCTGCTTTATTATTAGAGTGCAGATTGCTGAGAACTAGAAGGGCATTAATGTAAATATGAGTTAAAAACCTTCCTGGCTCTCTGCAGTTTAGATAGTAGTAGTTATTATGCGCCTTTATCTTTTGTATGTAAATTCAATGTACCTGTAATTCCCATCTTGTTTTCCCATGGTATAAACATTGGATTTTCAAGGACGTTATCAAGTAATTTTCCTTACATATGAATATTTGTCTAGGTTTCATAACAATACTGTATTACATTTTTTGGGGAAAAAATAGAATCCAACCTGATAAAGAAAATTCTACAGATTTTCTAAAAGGATTCAAGTAACACTTCTAAATTACGATACTCTGATTTGATAAACCATTTGATGGCTATGCATTGAGGAATTTCCTTTGTATTTCTAGATCCTTTAATACAATTATACAAAATATATTTATCTTTCAGATAAAGAGTGGAAGAATTGACTTTTAGGGTATGCATTGTATTTGTTCCTCCTTTGCCAAGATCATATTGCAGCACCAAGGCCAGGCGTTTTTTTAGCGTAAACATGTCTCTTGTAGTTCTTTGCTTTTCTGCATGTATTTATGGGGTGGAAGATTATCCTCCGGCTGTGATATGGAAATATTAGGAGGATATTGAGTAAACCCACTTTAAACAGAGGTCTCTAAGATTTCTTGTGGAAATATGTTTTTTCCCCTTTCTCCTCTATTCAAGTACTCTCTATCTCCCCTTCTCTATATCTATTCCTGTTTATCTTGCCTTTCCTTTTTTATGTTTTTTATTGTCTGCACTCCCGATTTCTTGCTCTGTGGCTCGAGTTAGGTCTCCATCTTTTTGTGCATGTCTTAATTGAGAAAATGGTGGGGATATCATGTGAATTTTTAAAAGTTAATGGGATACTTGTTTTGTCACACTGTGCGTACATGCAATTTGTCATTCTAGTGGGAGGGTGTGGAATTCATAGAGATGCTTTCTGAGAGAGAGAGAGAGAGAGAGAGGGGGAGGGAGGGAGGGAGGGAGGGAGGGAGGGGCATGAGCTACCAACTTGAAGATCTGTTTATGGACTTTGTTGAACAGAGATGTTTTCAGAGAAATATCTAAGAGGGAGAGAGAAAACGGAGAGAAAGAGAGAGAGAGAGAGTGAGAGGTCTATTTGCTACAAGCCTGAAGATCTGTTTACAGAAATGCACATGTATAAGGAATTCAAACGAATGACATTCAAATGAAGCTGTTTTGTAAATCATAATTGAGTTTGTAACCTGATCACATCGTTAGCATTTATAGCAAAGAATGAGGCTGTTGAAAGTGCCATGAGAGTATCTTTGAACAGAATATCAGTTACAACCACTAGTCTAAACATGGATGTAGCTCGGTTTTCATTATCAGATGCGGTTTGACCATTGTCTTTGTTCTAGTGGCAGGGAAAATATAACCTTTTTACTATGAAAGTCTAATAAAGATTACCTTTACTCTTACGTTAAAGGTAATACAAAGTTTTGGTATGGGGTCATGAATTTGGTTCAAATGAACATATTGGAAGCATATGCGATTGTACAATATTCAATGATCGTTGTCGCGGTTGAAATCGAGTCTAAAGTGATGAAATTGTAAATAATAAACTTGTGATGTTGTATAGCGCCCTCTCAAGACTGATATTACTTTAGCTTTAAAACAATGTTTCTTGACAAGAAGCGACCGATTTGCTATTCCCGTTTGGAAATTATATATCAGAATCAATATATCAGAATCAATGCTGATTCTCGCTCATTTCAAGCCCACCCAGGAAGAATAGAAATAGGTAGCGATAATATATATAATAGGTAATGACGTCATAGAATCATGATTGAGATCTCCGTTCGTTCAAGCGAATTTTAGCGACCATGATTTTGCAGAATCATGATACAAAACGCATCTTTTTCAGCGTTTCAAGTTTGTGTTTTTAAACACGTTTATTTTTACGACCATCGAAAAATCGCTTAAACGCAACCATGTTTTAAACTAAACGTCTTTGAAAACCGTGATTCTAGGGTAAAAAAGTGTCGATTGAACGCACCCTAACTTATGCCTGCTTTTCTCTTTAGCTGTAGGAAACATCACTCTTTCAACTTTTATCACTGTGTTTCTACATTTATTGATCTATTTTCATTTAGCCTTGTACCATGTCATCGTCATTTCTCTTGTTAAACACTTTACAACAAAAAACACAGCTTCATAGTTCATACTTTATTAATGATTATAAATAATTACTTGTCCAACTTACATTAAGATGTACTAATTTTTAAGCAGGGCTTACCATTACAAGCCACACTTTATAAGCCTCTCATTTTCACATGTCACATAGAAATAGTCTTACCTTCAATAATGTTCAAAGTTCAAACTGTCAAATTTGTTCAATTGCCAATAATGTAACTGAACTATTGCAATTATTCTAATATTGTTTCCAGATGTAATATCCTTGATTTTGTTATATTGTTTGTTTTCTGTATACATTCGAGCATGTGAAATATATCAACTTAAAGTCAATTCAAATTCAAGTGAGTGCAACAATTATGCCCATCTGTCCCTTGTCTCATTGTGTGATGAGGATTACATAGATGAGAACCACGTCAGTATTTAGCCTGAATGTTCTGATAGCTGATACCTGCTAAGCAGCTCCCTTCCGCTGTAGTCGCATTACGTGGTAATTCTTGATGCCAACATGAATAATACAGGCAAACTGTGCACACATATGAGGCCATTTTAATCAGATGTTGTCTACCTTCGCTCTTTCCCTTGATGGCAATGAGGAAATTGCACACTTAGTGCTAGTCTTAATTTCACAGACCCCTGTAGTGATTTCCCTTTGAGGTACTGGTTGCAAAGTTTAGGTTCCAGTGTGTAGACTAGAAGGAGGGATCATTTGTCAGTACTTCTGTATTTGAAGTACGTTGGAGATGGTGTAATTGTTGTAAGTTACCCCTCTTGTAACATATCTTGCATAAGTATGAGTCATGTTCGAGCTTTAACATCCATTGAGGGTCTGGTTACATCAAGACTGTCCGCCCACCCCCACATAGAAGGCAGATTTTTATGTTGCGCTGAGTAGCGTCGAAAGAGTATCGCTGTCAGTTTCGTAGCGCCTTGTGAACTTAGAAGCTCAACTTTGGTATCCAATGTCAGGCTTCATTCTATAGATGTACACCTCAAGGGAATGGGGGGTCATAAAGATCTACAGCTGAATAATAATGAGGTATTTTATAGGTATACATGCACGGTTATATTCGCTTTGAAGTAAGTGATCTGCTCAAAAAATTAGATGGAGTTTTCATTCAATGGTAATAATAGAATTATCTTGGTTATGCTCATAAATTTTGCTGGCATGAATTTTTTCTTCTTCTGAGTATGCAATGTGGGTTTCAAAAGTAGATTTACATTTGTGGTTCTATAACTCTTGATTTTTTTTTTTATCGAAGTGGATTGTATCGTTAGTATTGGTAGAAATAAACCCAGGCTTGAGGCTTTCAAAGGCTTTCACAGGCTTTCACAGGCTTTTGGTGCATGAGCACTTGAATTTGACCATTAAGATTTCGTAGAGACTACAAGTACATTTGTGTATGTGGAAGCTTAACATATTTAAATTTAATTTAGACTACATCTCTTTGTACCCCCCCCCCTATAAAAAAATTGTTTGAAACTGCATTGTCATAATACTTTTTACCTTTGAGGACATATGTGCTGTCCATGTTTTAGATCTGTACAATTATAAGATGTGCTGTTTCAGAATTTTTGACTGTTTTTGTTGTTGTTTTTGTTGTTATGTTTAATTCAATCATTAGTACTGCTTGTCTTATCGTTAATTGCATTGGGAAACCTTTTAAAAAGCAGGTCATGGGACATTAGGTTAGAAACCTATTATAACCAAGTCCTTACAATCTCTGATACAAACATGAAACCAATTAATCATATAGATCTTGTTTGGTGCATGTTTTTAATTCATTTTTCAAAGTTTTCACTTGAGAAATCAAACAGTATATCTTCTTACTTTTCTTACATGCTAAATCTTGCAATAGTGTGCTTGTTGACACAATCAAAGAAACAAATCAGGGAGACATGGCTCATTACATTGCACCTTTCATGTTTATTGAAATCCACCAGAAATGGTCCGAGCTAGAGAGGTGAATATTGCGTTCCTCCCTATGCCCTTTTACTGAAATTCATCTCCCATCGCCCGGGTATATAGTTATATTATAATCACATCTCGGTTGCTGGTGTTCGGAAGAGGGGAACTCGATACATACAAACAGGAGACCGGGATTTGGCGAATGAGGGAGCAAAAATATTCTTGCTGTTTTACGAGGAGGTTTTTTTCTTCTTCCTTCTCTACCTCGGAGATGAAAAGCTTGGAAGATATCGTATGGATGGCGGAGTGCCTTGAGCAATGTTCTTGGTATTCACCGCAGCCTATTGTGAGCTTGTTTGCACACAAATTTATAGGAATAAAGATGAGACAGTGTCGTGGTTGGGTGTGTTTAGACCAGATGTAATCTCTGATTGATGTTAACTGTCAGATTGATCTGTCAATGTGGCCTGTCATTGATGATGATGTCTTCTTCTGAAATCTTAGACAGTTTCAATTTGAACATTTGTAATGATATCAATAGGGTTATGAATATTTGGGAATATTGAAGTGAGGAGAACATAGGTGTTGCGATTTTCCCCATTATTTTTGGGTCCGACATTTTAATTGTAAATTGTGAAAAAGGTTTACATGTAAGGCTTCTTGCAATAAATGTGAACATGATCATCAAACAACCTTAGAAATTAAAATAATGATATTATATTTTATTTTATTCACTAATCTGGTAAAGACCGATGTATAGATTGGAAGGAGTAAAAAAGAAGAAAAAAAAACGATGGAAGAGAGGGATATGGGTATACACCAAACAAACAGTAAAGAAACATTTAGGTACAGTAGGAATCAGTGAGGTAGAAGATGGCAAAATGGAGAATTATACCTATAGTGAGAGAGTGAAAAAATAAAGGTATGTGTTGAGAGAGAGAGAGAGAGAGAGAGAGAGGATAGCATTTTATGTCTTACTACACAGCACACACCATCATCCAGCGTCTTGGTGTAAACACCACTGCACTGCTGCCATGCATGAGATGTGCGTATGTAACCCGATGCCTCCCTCTGAATGCTTCTAACATGATTTGATGGCTGGTTGCACTAAGAGGTGATGATTACTCTCTGCCAATGTCATCTGCTCTTCTTTTCTCCCCTCCTTATCTCCTCTCCATCACCTCATCTTTCCTTCTCTCCTCCTCTCCATCATCTCATCTTTCACTCCTTTATATCTTTTTAAATTATTACTCTCCTCTTAGAAATCCTTCTCTCATAAAGATTCTGTAGCTAATCATAAGTTTTCTCAATCTGTATATTTGAAACAAAGCCTATGTTGTGTCTTCTTCACTATGGAAAATGAAGTCCTGGTATTTGCCTCTCTCCCTCTCTCTCTCTCTCTCTCTCTCTCTCTCTCTCACTCACTCACTCACTCACTCTCCCTCTCTCCCTCTCCATCTCTATCTGTATATATATATCTGTATATCTATCTATCTATTTATATTTCTATCTAGGTCGCTATCTATATGTCTATCTTGTACTTTTTAATGAATCACTCCATCTTCCAGCTCTTCCTCCTCATCTGTTTACATCTTTCTACAACCTCCTTGTTCTTATATATACCCTCCATCTCCTTGCCAACACCCCTCCTCATTCATCTTGGTTACCATGATCTTGAGGTCACGAGGTCAAGTTGTTGGATGATGAGCCCACTGCTTAGTGACTCACGATGGTGATGAGGTATGTTGAGGATGAGAATGATGATCATCATCATCTTGAGATGACGATTGCTTGCTACAGCCCGTGTAATGCGATGTGTGTAAGCTTTCTGGAGGACTGCCAGTTTATCAGGGGCTGTTTAGCATCAATCAGAGCATCATCCGCTTGATTTGTGATTGGTAATCAGGATACAGGAGAGAGTGTCATGTCGGTATCTACTTTCTTAACCAGTGCTCTGGCTTTGTATCACTCTTGTTTCTTTTACTGTTTAGGGCTGAAATACTTTCAAATCTTGTTTGGAAATTCAAAGGTCGTGAGTTCGATCCATTGCATGGAACTTATGTCCTTATTAAAGCAAGACATTTTTTTATCTACATTGCTTCCTTCCACCCAGGCGTTAAATGGGTATCTGGTATGATGCAAAAATCATTGTGGTTCACTCAGCATTGGTGCTGACAATCCTGAATTTGGCGACTGGTGTAGATTTATGTTCTATATCAATCTAGAATACTATTATAATGGTTTCTTCTTCCTCTGCTCCCTTTCTTATCAGTCTTCCTCTTTGCTCTTCCTTCATTTATCTCCTTGTTAAGTTGTTATACATCCCATTCTTACTTCTTTCAGTATTTGTAGAATACTATGTTATACAACAGTGTCTTTACATTACATTACAGCCACTTACCTCATAAAAGTGCTGAAGTAACCTGCTGATTTAAAATGAATTATTTAGGCATACGTGCACCTTGCAATAGTCTGTTTACATCACTAATTATCATAATGACGCAATCTACATTTTATTAAAGAAGGATGAACAATAATGCTCAATAGAGAACAAAGGAGTGAGCCTCACTTTCATTTTTGAATTCTACAATTTTTTTCAAACATGTTTTTCCTCTCAGGGACATAAAGATGATTTTCAGTTCCCCTCAGTTGTTATGATAAATCAGACAAAGAAAAGTGACAATACAGCATTTTTCATGAATTTATCTATGGTCAATGGAAAGTGGTAGAAGAAAAAAAGAAATGAAAAAAAAATCCAGCTGTGATTGTGATGATGGACAGCCAAACCAGCTCGACAGACATTTTGAATTTTGCCACTCCATAATTGGCTGTATTCTCTGAAACTAGACTCCTATATTACAGTTTATTTTCATAGGTAATTGAAAGTAGTTTTACTTTATGCATCAATGTGTTTTTTATCTTCTAAGTTGTATGAATGATATTGATGTCATAATTGTATTAGTATGATAGTAAGGATTTTAATCAAAAGGGTGTAAACTTTTTTATGTTAATTAAGTGCATTTTGAAGATTTACAATTAGTCACTTCAATTTTTTAAAGCGATTTACATGGTATTTAGAATGTTAGATTTATCAATCCATATTATTCATGACATGCAAACTGAAAATATTGGCTGTACCTTAGAAATAGCACTTAGTACTGCCATGTTTTAAATGTAATGAAATGTTTTGCTTAATTTACTGCTAGAATAAGGTCTGATGTAGCAAGACTGACTGTGCACTGGATTGGTCTCTTCATTCACCTGTGTGCAAAGTTATGGTAAATGATGTTACCTTATGAATGCAATAGTAGATCCACGTTTATTGTGTCCATCCCAAGTTATTTTCTTCTCTCCCTTTTTACCCCTGTGGCTATAAGAGCATGTGTGTCTCCAAACTCAGTGCTGTGGCTGTCCGGGGTACGGCACGGGAATACGGCACGTGCCTGTCCCACTTACCCCTGTATGGGGTGTGTTGTTTTTTCGTTGCACCTCCCATCCAATGTGACCCTACTGCTCTTAAAAGCAGATTTTCTGAATGAGTTTTAAGCATCATTCAGAATTGGAAATTAGCCTTCCTGTACAGCAGTTTAGTGCTCAATGGCAAGCTGAGGAGATGTAGTCTTGGATTACAGGATTTTCATTCAGTTTTTAGAAAAGGGAATATAAGGGGGGAAAATGGTAGATTCTCATGTCCTTAAGAACCAAATATTATCTTTTGCTGTGATTTAAGAAAAAAATAGAGTTGTTATAATAATCATATTCTAAGAATGAAAACCCACTCTATTTGATATTAATATTTCTATTTTGTGTACTAAGTCCCCCAAGCAACTAAGCATGAAATAACAACCATAAATTTATACACTATCTCTAAATTATCCAAGAAGTGAGATCCATCAACACACTAATTGTAATTTTCATTTTGACCAACGGCTTTCTTTGAAAATGGCCGGAATTAAATTTTTCAATTTTCCCCTCATTCATCCAGTCGTCAAGTCAATTAGGCATTCAAAGTCATTCTACTGCCTTTATTGACCAAACAAACCTTCATATGCATAAGAAGATCCCCCCCCCCCGCCTCCTCTCTCTCTCTCTCCTAATTTGCATCTTCTTATTTCTGCGGGCGAATTGATTCGTTTCACTCTATATTAGATGCTTTTGTCCGGAATTCTCTTAGATATGGATGGTCACTCTGTGGTCATCCTGTCATTTTGTTCCTGTAGGCAAGCTGGTATTTGATTGTGTCCGAGCTGGGAAGCATGATATGGCCCTTGTGAGTTCTTTATTAAACTTGAGAAACCCCTAGAGCCATTGATGAAATCAGGAGAAAAGTGCAGGGCATTCAAAATATCCAGCAGTGACACTGCAAGGTTGTTAGTTCTTAGTTGTGTGTGTTGTATGAAATGAAATTTATAAAATTATTTCGTTCTTGTTTAGCACACTTAATATTATATATCTTAAAGCTCTTCCATAGAGCTTTGAAAATTATCCAGGATTGTGCTTGATGTACAATACATGCTCATATTAGTTTATGTATTGAATTGAACTGAATGTTCTACAGTTGACCAAAATCATATTTCCATTCTAGATTTGAAATTGAAATGTCCCAATCCAAAATGAAACATCCTTTTTCCAATTGAAAATTGAAATATCAGGATTTTAAAAAGGCCTAGGGTTCCTACCCAAAATAAATATAATTCACTCTCAAAGAATGAAGTATACAGATATAGAACAGATTTCTCCCTGAATCCAAAATCTCTGCACTGTTTCCATTGGGGATTTGGAATGTTGCAGTTAATGAGGGATGAGCGATATGTATGGAGAGATATGATCTAGTGAGATAACAGATGTTCATCATTTATAGCCATGAGCAGATTAGGAAGGCTTGGTTGGGACAATAAATACAGGGCAGAAAGGGAGGAAATCATATGATGAGTTTGACTGCTGGCGATCTTGAGGTGAACAGAGCCAAAAGATCACGGGATTTGATGAGCTGAACAAACTGGATCAGGATGTCAACAGACATGTGGTTTAGAGAACAGAGCATGAGGTGGTGTTCTGGCATTATTTGAATTACGTTTTTGTTTATGTTTTATTTGTCAGTTATCAATTAGTCACATCTTATTTCAAAGTTTATATCGTTATTAATTTTTGTTCATTTCACCTGTAATTTCTCTTGATGGTTTGGTCATTGTGGCAATGTACATTGTATATAAAAGATTATAATGCTGCCTGAAAATAATTGGCAGTCTTAAAACAGCATATGAAAGATGGAGGCTGTAGACTACACTCATATATGCCTGTACTGTAGCTGTTCCTGTCAGGATTGGCTCAAGTCAACATAAATTTGGTAAAAGTATCAAATTTAGAGGTAGGGATTTTATAATCACTCATAATGATCTGTACAGAGATCAGACTGAAAGTAATGAGTGAAGCAGTGATTTCATGTTATGAAAATGTGATTCTTTATGAGACTGAACACAATCCATGGTAGAAGTCAAGCAGAATGTAAAGCAGAATGTAAAGCAGAAAGTAAAGAGCGTGATTTGATGTGACAGAAATGGTGTGGGTGGAGTGAGTGTTTTCCCATGTGTAGTAACAACACTTTAAAGCCTTGTTGTGTACCGGTATGTTGGGTGTAAATGGCACTTGTACATTAGTTTACTATATCAGACACAATGTTGTTAATGTTCAGGTCAAAGGGGAGTCCACCCTGATATTAAAGGAACCTCGTCCCAAAGAATAAGTATAAGTATGCTGAAAGATGAGTTTTATTCCTGCCTATTGATGTACAATAATCCCTACAGAAGTGTACAAGAGATATATAATTCAGATATTCTTGGCATGATATAATGCCTTTTAGCATGACATGGGCGCAGCAATTTTCTTGATAATGTGATGTACCAGGTGAACTTGTACATGTATCATGCACTAAGCTCTAGTTGGAAATACTTAATAATTGAATAACAAAACCTTTACTTTTCAATGAGCAAAAATCATAGCTGAGAAGGTATAAATTATATTTGGTGAAAAATATATAACAGGGGAACAATTAAAACTCATTTATTTAAAAATACCAAATTATAGCAGTTGAAAAATCTATTTATTTATGTGAAGCCTTCACACTAGAAGAGCGACAACATATTCATATAATTTGCGTTCTGATAATTATAGTACAAAAGATAATTGCAGGTGATTGAAATACTTCATCACCACATCTACACACATCAAGAAGGAAGCATCCATGAATTTGAATCCATTTACTTGATAAACGACTTGGCATCTAGTATGTCACACGGTATCAAGAAAATGGCAATGCCAATGACATGCTGAGAAACTGTGAATTATGCTAGGAATATCTTGCTTTATACCTCTCTCATACACTTTGGTGGGAAATCTTGTAGATTAATGGGCAAGAATGCAATAGATCTCTCAAAAAAGCTTAAGTTATTAATTATGATGAATATTTCTAGTTTAATAAATGACAGTAATGGAAGCAGACCCAATGTGTCTGACCTTGATCGTTCACACTGGAGTAAAATCTTGAGGTAGTCAGGGTGACTGGTGCCCTCTTTGTACTATAAAATATTATAGCTTTCAATTTTCTTGTTTATCACCCCTACTCCCAATCATTCCCTGGCTGGCTCCAGCTATAATAGCATCTTTTTACATTTTTTAAAATAATTTCTCTTCAATTTCTTCACAACCCTCCTGTCTAGTACATGAACTAATAAAATATTTATAATTTAAAAGACAATGCCTTCCTGATAATCAAAAAGAGGAATTTTTCATTCCAATTTTGCATTAACTTTAATTTAGTGGCATGAATTAAATATGTATAGTAAGTTTCAGTAAAAAAAAAAAAAAAAACTATTGGCTTCACTGTAACCTTTTTCTGATAGCGGGAAGAGGAATATTTATCGTAGTATCTACAAGAATACTTTTTATAGCTGTATGAATTAAATATTGAAGCCTACAGCAGAAAAGATATCTTCCATGCTAAGATGATAAATCTTCATGATAGCGAGAGAGAAGAATTTGCTTTCCAATTTCTGGAAGGAGCTTTATTACCTGCATGAATTAAACAATTATAGTAATAAAAAGACCTTCACAGAGAGGAGCTGTAATCCATGAACTTTAATACAAGCATTATTTGAACATTGTAATAACAATTCGACAATGTAGGTGTTGCATGGGCTAGTGTCTTTATATGATCCCTTTAGCTTTTACCATGAGTTAAGTTGGAATATATCGAAGCTTGGAGGAAAACAAATTCTGAAAAGATAAGTAAACAGAGAAAGTACACACAATGGCATCACGCATGAATTCCAAATGAACCGTGAAATTGAAAAAAGGTGATTATACCTCAAATGACACCAATATTTATTGAGGTTTCTACCAAAGCAGATCGCTTCTGGTATTTTCTCTACTTTGGCTATTACTATTACATGTCCAATGGAACTGGGATACTCTTCTTGTTCTTGTTTTCATTTTATTTGCCTTCAATCAGTGTTCACCTGTGAGACACAAGGCTACATCATATACATGTATACACACCCAGGAGTCATTTGCATAAATCACACATGATCCCTTGTTTGCTAAATGATGAATCACTAGTCTCTGCTCCAGGCTTAAGGAGGTCATTAGTATTAGGCACAGGGGCTATTTTAACTTTTGTTACATCAGTCAAGCATCAGCCCCTTTCACTGTCGATAGGGAGAGTTCTAAAATATTAATGGCCACTTAGAGTCAGTGGCAACACAAAATTGCTTCTAGGCTTGAGATAAAAATGAAGCTGTATTTTGAAGAAGGGCAGAACTTCAAATCTGCGCTGGAAACCTTTGTATTGTGGGATGAAAGTTTGATCGAAACCTTTGAGCTATTTCCCATCATATTTCAATTATACCACCAAATGAAGAGCAATCCTTTTCACGGCATTTTTCTACTATGATTTTCTTCTGCTCTGAGAAAATTCAGACATTGTTTTTTATCTTTACCAGAACTGGGCCTTCTCTTTAAGCGGGCTTTTACTAAGTACATGTCACTCCGCTTATTGTTTGCATATTGTATGTAAGATACTGTGCCATTGCTAGGTAACATGATCAATATGCATGCATAAGTGTCAATAATAAGTGTAGAGCCTGTATTAGAAAAAAGCTTTTTGCAGCAGACTTTAATGATGATTACATTGGGATTATATAATGTTGACTACAGTCATGATTGGATTACGTTTTAGGCATTTAGGACTATTGTATTTGAGATAAGGAGGAATCGATTTCTTAAAGATATTGGAGTACTTATTTCTTAATAAAAATCCATGAATGGTTGATTTGTAAATATTGTTTTTCCTGTTTCTGCTTCCAGTGTTTGGCCGGATGTGATTAGATCCAGAAGAGTATGATGTAGTTCATTTACTAAAAGATAATTGGAAATAGTAATGAGGTATAAATGTCTATGTCATAAGATTACTCTTTTTCTTTATTGTAATTCGTGGCTGCACAGAGCACTTGCGACTTTTGGAAATCAAGATTTTTTTAATGTACGAGAATGAAATACTGGACTTTGAGTGAAATATTAAAATATGATTTGAGGAATGTGATGTATACTTAATTCAGATCTATACTAGAGTTATATGATAAATATAAGAAATATTAGTAATAAATGAAATACAATAGTTTTATATAATTGTCAGAACCCTGATTTGAGCAATAACTGGGACAGAACCTCACAGAGAGGATGTTAATTTTTTGGAAAAGGATTTGGGCCAGTAAGTCCTTGGTAAATGCATACCCAAATTGTTGCCCTATATCAATGTTTCCTCAGGCCATCTCGAGCGTGATTTCCGACTCCTCTCTGTTATCTTTGCCCTGGTGTGCAGCGCAGCAATTTTCTAATCAGTGACAAAGAGCAGTGCCGCAAGTCCGCAATTGCACAGTTATTGATTTTGAGCAAGTAAGGGAGAGCAAGCGAGGAGAGGTGGAAAGACACACTTACACACGCTGCTGCCGCCATGTTCTGGGTACAGCAAGTGGCCTTGTCTTCTCTTGCCCCAAGTTTTCATTATTTCAAAATTTTGGAGGAGTTTATCAATTTGTTTGTGATTAGAAGAAAAGTAGAGCAATAGGGCTAGAAGGCACTGAGGATTTGTTGTAATTGGAGGAGTTCTTTTTGACTAATGGCCACTCGGTCATTGTATTACCTGGTAGCCCTCTATTTCTCTATCTTTCTTGCTCCCCCACTCTCTCTCTCTCTATCTCTGTTGCTCTTTGCTCTTCCATCTCTCTCTCTCTCTCTCTTTGGTTGCTTACTAACAAGCATTTATGCTTTCTTAGCAACCAGGTAAAATAACCACCACTAAACTAAACTCTCTCTCTCTCCCCCCACTCCCCATCTCTCTCCCCCCACTCCCCATCTCTCTCTCTCTCTTCATCTTTCTCCCCTCCCCCTAACTCTCCCTTTGTCTTTTTTTATCTTCCCAACTCTTTCTCCCTCCCTCTGCAAAAAAATCGTAGTGCAATTTAAATATACTTAATGGTCATGATGAAGCAAATAAAGAGTTAACCAGACACCTGTTTTATCTATATCTCAAGCTTTGTCATTTTCGTGATATCATTGGCCTATATATTGACTGTGACTGCATAAAGACTTTATTTTCCGGCGTTTTCGCCCTTATGACCAAAGAAGTAGGAAGGTCTTGTCATTTTAGACAGTGACTACAATTACTAATGAAGTGACAGGTATACTCCTTAATGATAAGTTAATCTCATCCTTATTTAAAATTTACACAAAAAATACATATTGGGGAATCAATTAGATTTATATTTATGGTATTTTGTTTTGTTTGCAATCATGATGGTACAAACATTGCAAGCAATTGAAATTGAAATGGAAGTGTAAGTTTATTGTTGAATATGTGTTACTAAGGTATTCATAGTGATGTTTATTAACCAACAGCATGCTAGATGTTGATAATGCCTATAGTTGTTCTGTGGCTGTGAAAGGGTGTGGCAAGCAAGAGCTTAGCAGGGTTATTCCCTCTTTTATCAGAATGAGCATTTGTCACACACCTGTGTTGTTCAAGTAACCTGAACGAGACACAGCAGTTGCTCTCCCTAGTATGCGGGAAGCCGGATAATCGGAAGATACATCTTGGAATCATTTCTGCATGTACAATCAATTAGTAACTTCCCATGAGTGTGTCAGGCAAGGAGAGGATACACGGTAGCAGTACGACTTGATAATAAGCTGCACAATTACCGCGCATGGTCATGTGACTTGCGAAAGCAAACAGTCGAGGTGGTTTCTTAACAGAAAGCAGATGGCGTTTGATGTCTTGACACATCACCCTGCCATGTCTATTCCTGGCTGTTCGAGACACCTTCCCCTACATCATGGTCGGCCATCTTTTTAAAAATTTAGTTCCTCTCTCTCTCTCCTTTCCCTCATCCCTTGTCATCTTGAAGAGTGTAATTTGATTTCAGCGGCTGTTAGCAGGGCGCTAACGCTGTGCATTAGTGAACTCGCGAGGAATAGATCGCTGTCGTTTGGCGCATCAAATGATCGGAGACGAGGCAAGACTTTATGACGTATGAGGCTGGTGACAGTGCTGACAGCACCTGGGAGGTGAAAGGGAGTCATTATGAAAAGCTTCTATTGCATATCCACCTGGGAAATCGTGTACATCTCCTTTTTAGTGGAGACATATTGCAATTTCCTTGCTCCTATGAAAAGCTCTATGATTTTCTCATGGTCTGTTTCTTTCCCTCTAGCACTCTCTTTCTCTCCTCCTCTTCTCTCCTCTCCTCTCTTGCCCCCAACCGCTCAATCTACATATCGTCCCTATTTTCACGAAGTGACGGTAGTGAGGAAAATCGTCACGCAAACTGTATGCGATTTTATTTCACTACGGTCACTTCGTGAAAACAGCGACGATATGTCTAACTCCATCTATCTTCCTCTGTATCGTTTTTTTTTCTCTTTTGCTCCCTCTCCCTCTACATTAACTTGTTATCTCCATTTCTCTATCTCTTTCTATTAAACTTCCCCTCTCTTCTTCTTTATTGTTCTTTTTCTTTCACCCCCTCTCTCTTACTCATTTGCACTGAATGTTCTTTTAAATTCCCATTGTACTGTCTATGTTTGTCATTTCTGTACTAGTACTCTAGATGTATCTTTGCAGCAATCTATCTCCTTTTTATAGTAATATTATGAGCCTGGCCTGATGAGCCTGAATATTCATGCGAGCGAGCTTTCAAAGAAACCCTGCTACCTAGCTGTTCCTTGAAGCATAACACTCATCTCTAAAGCAATAATTCACATTTACACATTAACCTGAGTGGCCATGAAATAGAAATAGTGCATTATTCTTTACGACCATTGTGCTATATCCCTCAGATCCGGAATAAATAAATGCTTGAAGCCCTCGCTTGATTCTATGCCGTATTTTAGTGATAACTGTGATGGATCATCCTCCATTTTGATGTAATTACATCACATACGATATACGTATATTATACCAAATGAGACCAATGAAAGTGGGGATGGTGTTTTAATGCCATATACTAAAAACCATCACAGCTTTATCTAATGACATTGAAAATGTTTCATCACTGATGTCATAAAAAATTCATGGCGTCCATTAATGGGATGATGCAATGAATATTTAATGATTCCGCCTTTGACAATTCCTCTTCCTCTATTATTATTTTTTTCTTTTTACATGAAATACTTTGTAATTCTGTCATTTTTGGACCAAGGTAACATTGTTCATTTTCGCCTCCTGACAAACACCAAGGCCATCCTTTCAATTAGGAGGTAAAAGTATCACTTTGCAAAATTTAATTTAACCGCTTTGATGGAAGTGTTTCTCCAATTAATATCACTCAGGAGAATGGGTCTGTGATGTCTGTTTAGAAATCATGTGATGGACACTGATATCATCGTGTTGACCTTGGTTGAAAAGAGGACCTAGATGAAAATTATCTCCTGATCATTCTAATTGGTTATGCTATATTAATTCCATTATGATAAAGCCTGTTCAGATGTGGAAGAATTTAGTAAAATCAAGACGATTACTCTGTAGCTGTATGATTACTAGTAGTAGACATTTTATGTGTGAATGCCCTAGAGCGATACTTTGTATATTAAACAGAGCGTTGTAAAGCAAAACAATAATTTATGCATTGTTTTGTCAGAGAACTTGGAAAAGAATTAGGGTTGGTCCATTTGCCGTCTGAATGGTGTAAATTGTAAAAATTGTACACTACATGTACCATGCTCTTTCCTCCGAATATAGAACGTTTCCTGTATGATATTGTATCCTGTGTGTATGCTCTTTTCTATGGTTATTGTATTATGTTTCTTAATACGATAATTAAACTTGTGTGAAAGGGTTATTTGGTGGAAAAGAGAAATGGTGTAATGGTACCTGTCTGAAAATGAAGGACAGATTTTAAAGGAAAGCAAGAAAATTATTATTTAGTTTTGGGCTATCAAAATCACAATGATTGCCATTATTTTCATAGTTTATTGTACCATTTATTAATGAAAACTCCAATGTTATGAATACATCATTTCTAGCAAATTGGTTTTGCCTCATCACTTGACTGAAAATGTACATAGGACTAAGTATGCTGATTATGACATGGCATTGATATATTGTTGTTTAATGTAAGGAATGAAAAGCTTTCCTTTAATTACTTTCTGCGCAGGAAATGATGTTATCCATGGTTACACTTCCTTGCAAAAACACACTCGTAAACCCAGAAAGAAATTTGCATCTTTTTGGTTAGTTGCTTAGTTGCTCTGTAATTATAGATAGTAAATAGACAGACATTACAAATTGTCTTGTTTTCTGATCTGTTAATTCTGTTTATTCCATGCATAATTACATGTAGCTGGTGAAGAGCCAGGATGTTGTAAAAGGGGTGGTAAGTTAAATACAAGCAATTGAAAAATATGCAATTACCGGTAAGGGACATTGATATACTGTATGCTAATAGGATTTAAGGGAAGGGGGGGGGGGGTTCCTTGTGCCCTAGTAATCCACTACTGCAATCATTACATCATCCCAACCACAAATCCCATTTCCAAGTCCTATTCCCCAAATCAATATTAGTAACCAAACAAAAAAATGAGCAGCCAGTTATGAGTAAAGAGAAAACAACTTGGCAACAATTATGAGCATGGGATCGTTTGTTTAATCTGTTTGCCTTTTCTGTTTGGAAGGTCTCGCCTGAGCTCCTGCTTAGCCTATAGGTCACAATGATTGAGATCTATTTCTGTGACATTTAATAGCCGTGCTTTATAGAAGTTTTCGAGTTTGAATTAAACTGTGGACTTCTAATGGGATTCTGACAGTCTGGTTGAGGTATTTATGAATTTGCTAACAAGTATTTTCTATTTGTGAGAAGTTGTATAATTGATTTTGATCACTGGGTTATGTTGATTTTATGAAAATGAAATGATTACCATGTTTTATAGATAACTGTAGGCTATGTGGGTTTTTTGTGGAATGGAAGTTTGAGGAATGGAAGTTGTATAATTCTATGTGAACTCCTAATTTCCGCAGAGTTTATGAAGTTATAGTTGTTGCCATTTATTAAAAGTAGAAGTGAGGATCTAAATTGATCAATTTTTGTTATTGACTATGGTCACTGTGTGATTGCAGAGTTTAAGGGTGTGAATGAACTTAATTTATATACCCTGTAAGGCCTGTATTGTTGCAGAGATTTATAACAATCTAAATTTTTGCCATGTAATTATAGTTTGAAGTGCTAGATTATGATTAATTGATGATACTTGGGGAATTACCATACAGCTCTATGTGAACATGAATTTGAAACAGAAAGACATGCATAAATGGATTGGGAGTTGCAAAAAGAAGTAGAAGTAGTGTGAAATTCTTTAGATTAACACAAGAGTTAAAGATATAGACCGGTAGTGGTAAAATATCCATTCAATATTGTTTAAATATTGCCTTCAGAGGTTCAGATGGCAATACTTCAACCTAAATTCGCAAAAAAGCAGAAATATATGCCCAAATGTTCAATGTTGAAATGGCCGAATGAAACCGTCGCGATTTCTATCCAGGCCGGATCGATATGATAATTTACCAAATATATCAATTAGTAGGCGGTTTCTCGGCAAAATTTGTATTATCACGTATTAGTAAAAACATATTCTTTCACATGATTGGTAATCAGAGCTTCCATTTCATTTTTTGAGAGGGGGGCGTTTCCCAAAAAACTGGTCTATACTGGAAGAAAAATGATTGAAAGTGCAAGTGATGGAAAGATCAGAGTGTTATACTATCTTCACACAACCTTCTTTTGACATGTCAATACAAATTGATGATTCATTCAATTATCATGGACATGTAGGTATGTATCAGACTGGGAAGCATGTTCTACTACTGTCTGGCAAAATATAAATGTTACTCTATAAAATTTAGTATTTAATAATGTGTTTCACTTTCTATTCAAGGGAAATTATTTGATTATACTTCCTAGCTTTGTTCACACCATAGAACAACCAAGATTGAAATGTAATGTATGTAATACAAGTTGCTGCACAACCACAGTGCATTCAATTCCTTGAAACCACAATGAAGAACAAACATGATGTTGAAGAACACTGCAAACTTCCTCACCAGTTAAATGTGCTGGTACCTACAGTATGTTCGAAAGTGCAGTGCTTCACTTAATGCCTGATTGAAACAAATCATGCTAAATGTGAACTGACTTTTAAAATCAATATAAGATAAGACTTTATATCCCTGGCACAGATAGCCGGTATATTTGATAGCTTTTCTATTCAAACACAAATTCGTTACCCTACATATAAAGTGGACAGCAGGACTTAGAGTGACCACTTTCTGCGCCTCCAACGGTCCCCTTTTGTTTCATCTGCCGCTATTTCCTGCCAAGAGTTGGTTGACTCCTGTCTTTAGCCAGGAGGCACCATACTGTATCAACTCCTTTTATTTATTCCTTTTTCTGTTCTCTTATTAATTAAAGGAAAAAAGGACATTTGTGTCATTATTTTTTTTTATTACTGTAGCTTTGTGTTGGGCTTTGATAAATGAGGCATGGCAATGTATTGTTTCTCTTGGGGGTTAAAGGGGCAGAGGGAGTGCAGATGGCAGTGAAGTAAATAAGTATATTGCCAAAGAAAGGAATGAGTGTGGGGTGAGTCAAGAAAAGAGACAGGAATTGATAAATGAAGAGAGAATTTTCATACATTGAAATTAATGTAGGCATCTCCAAAAATTGCAAAGCAAATATAGTATGTAGATTTATAGATTAACAGATCCAGATAGAGGTAGTAGGTACAATAATTGATTTTAAAAAGGTAGAAAGAATAATGCTAAAGGATATATTGACATAGATCAACAGATGCATTTGAATAAAAGATAGAGGGATGTGAAAAAGAAATGATTTATAAAAAAGGCAAAATTAGGGTGATTCTACTGATAAGCAGATGACAAGTAACTCTGAAGAAGGGCAGTCAAAGCCATGTAAGGATACGAGCAATAGAGAAGGATATACTCGGCATCTGATACTTCTGTGTAAGGCAATATCTCTTGTGAAGTTAACTCAATCATATTTGAAGTGTTTGACTCCCGAGTCTCCCAATCCAAGATGCTCACTAAAAGGTTAAAATCAATATAAATCGTCCCTTGGGCACGCAATCAAATGGTCAGACAAGTATTCCCAGTCGCAACTCCCACTTTTTCCTGTGTTTTTTTCTTATCCTCTGCCTTTATTGAACCATGGTCAGAGCTTACAACAGCGATGGTTTAACTTTTTAAGAGATAAGTCGAGGATCATTTTTATTGCATCGTTACAGGATATTTTCCTCTTTAAAATCATTGATACGCAAGACTATTGTTCCTGTGAATTCGATCTTCAGAAAATATTATCTCTGCAGTATTATTTTGTGTTGTGAAATATGCTATGTTTATAGATGATATACATGTACACAATTCTCATTTTGATTAAATCTATTTTTAGTGTTTATTGTTATTGCTATCACAAGTCTTAAGAGCCATTAATTTCGTCCAGGGTAATGTAGGAGGAAAGTAGTACTCATTGCATGAAAAATGTTTTATTTTTTTCTTCAATTTATCTACCTTTTTTAATCATAGAGCTTCTATTGAGTTCTAGTGTTGAGTCTGTTTAGTGTAATGGAGGGCAAAATCTTTTCAGTTATATTTATTCACAATGCCATTTTAGTCACTTGCAAGTGCTCATGAGAAGACAATCTGATATTAAATCATGCACCGATGGAAGTCTTGTTAATGTTTTATGCGTGGTCCTCAAAGCCTCATGCAAAGTGTCATCCATTTTCATCTCTTTCCTCACTCTCTCCTCTCTCCTGCCCACCCCACCCACCCCCCACCCCCCCTGAAAATTCTTTCTGGGCAGAAAGCCCGCAGAGATGATATTTACGTTAAGTGCTCGGAGAAAATGAGTATTACAAAGGGACGTGCCTGGCGCTGGGTTTGGAGGCATTAATCGCCGCCGTCGTGCACGGCTTGTGCTGTTATGACATCAGTCGTCTGTGAAATGGGGATCACCTGATTATGTGTAAAGAGCCCCCTTCTGTGGCTGAGGGAATCACGCAGTATAGAAGAGTGTGTACGTGTGTATGTAGTGTCTTGGTGACTGTTTAATTCATGTAAAGAAGGGTGCTGAAGATGGGCAGGGGAGGGGGATATTTGATATTTAGGGATGCAGTTTAGGATGCATTGAGATGTTGGTGGGATGATGGAGGGGTGGGTGTGTGAGGTGATGTAAGGGGGTGTTAGTGATTCTAATGTGGTTATGTGTGCATGACAAGAGTGAGAAGGGTTTATCAGTGTGTTACAAGGGGCTCTGATGGTGTGGGATAACATAGTTGTGGGTGTGTATGAATCATGAGTGCTTATTTATGTTAGAATACAATCAACATCTCTTCCACCAGATAGTAGCCAGTGTTAGAATCAAACTTGGCTTCTCCAGGTCTATGGCTCTGCTCCCTGGACAAACATTCTAAAACAATCCTTGTATATATGGAACTGCATTCTCCATATTTTGTTTATTATTTAATTATGACAATGTCATTTGAGGTTTAAAAAATCCAAAAGGTTTCATCTCATAAATCCATCACTTTCACTCCTCCATGCATTTTAAACAGCAAATTATCCCATTTGGTCTTTCAAGAAAATTAATCTTATCCCAATCATCCAAAAAGCTAAATATAGCTTCACACTTTTTCTGGTTATTCGAGGGAGTCCATATTTCAGACTAGCATTCGCCCCAGGAAAAAAACACACAGTTTATTCTATCTTCTTCCCATTTATTATATTTTGCAAGGGCAAGAGCAATCAATATTACTGTGGCGGGTTTGCTAAGCGTGACAAACAATGGTCTGCTTGCTGTCGGCTTGTCATTCTGAGCGTGATGGGAGAAGGTAAAAAAGGAAACCGCTCTACCACCATTCAAATGGAGAATGAGGAAAGGGAGGAGTGGGGGGTAAGACAGTGATTAAAAAGCTGTGATGATGATGGAATGAATGACTACTATGGCACATAAATCTCCAATGAATGATGCAGGGATGTTGTGTTTTGATAGCAAAGAAATATTTCATATGTAAAGAAAATTTGTGCTGACTCAGTTATTAGCTGGATTCCATCTATAGAGTGAAAAGCCATGGATTGGTAAGGAGGGGTCTTGTACACTGGAAAATCATCATATTAATGAGGAAAATGTATTATGAAATGTGCAAACTTATAATCTGCACATTAATTTGTTTGTAGGCAAGGCAGTAGGGTATTGGGATCGCCCTGCACTTGAGTTGATTTTTTGAAGTTTCTTTGATCATGTTGAAAATATGGGATTCTTTGACTAGTATTTTTGGAATGTGAATTCTGTCTTATTACTACATTGTACAACAAACAACTCTCATCTTCTGAAGATATGAACATAGTACATATGAACACAGTACATATGAACACAGTACATATGAACACAGTACATATGAACACAGTACATATGAACACAGTACATATGAACACAGTACATATGAACACAGTACATATGAACACAGTACATATGAACACAGTACATATGAACACAGTACATATGAACATAGTACATATGAAATCAAATATCAACAAAACCAACAATATCATTCACACTAAAATGTGGTACTTGACACGTTTTAGGTTACATCTAAGACAGTACGTAAGGTATCAAACCTTACGTACTGTCTTAGATGTAACCTAAAACGTGTCAAGTACCACATTTTAGTGTGAATGATATTGTTGGTTTTGTTTATCAATGCATAATTGCAAATTTACAGAGGAGTAAGTGCCCGTGTCTTAATATCATTGTAGCTTTGACTAGCAGTCATAGACGTTTAATCACTTTGAAGCAAAAAGGGCAGGAAATATGGACGAACCAGTATATGGACGAACCAGTATACAAAACACCCTACGGTATTTGTTGTGCAGTGAGGATATGGGTATGACTATGCACAAGTGCATTCAAATCATACACCATTTATCAGGCTATACATACTTCTATCCTTGCATACAGGACAGGTTGTTGCACTTCTGCGCAAAATTTTCAAACCCTTTTCTCTCTAATGGACATTTCATGTATGATTGACATGTTAATGGTGGATTCTAAGACATTTTAGGGCTCAATGTCTCTACTGCCTGACGGCTTGAAATGTAAGAAGGGAAAGGGTCATTGTTCCCTGCCATTTCACCATGGTGATTTCTCAGTTGAAAAAAATGTCAGTGAAAAAGGTTTCTCAGGTTTTCAAGAAAAGATGGATTTATTGTAGGCTTTGAGCTTGAAACGACTTTGTAAATGTGAATTCAGCTTTCAGTTTCTTATATCTTTTGTGTGTGTAGGACTAATCAATGTATTAATATATGTATTAAAATTCAAGTGTTCTCATGTTGATTTCATCTACTCAGAGCCATAAAGGTATTAACCTGTTCTATGTAGATTAATGCCATTTTGGCTCTTGTCAGAGGTCTTGGGATATCTAGGAGTGCATTGCTTCATATCGTTTCCACAATCAAGTCATGAAAATTAAAAAGAAAACTATGTGGAAAATGATTAAATTCACAGTGAAATTAAATCTGTTTCCAGTGATTTGATAGAATAATGCAAAACATTTGTCACTTGCTTCAGAGTTTTGATACCCCCCCCCCCTTTGAGATAATCACATTATCAAGTGCTCTGTATTTAAGGAAATTCATGCTACACAGATCATATTACTTGCTCTGACATTGTTTTAAGTTGACATACATGAAGTCATCCATGCACTTAATATGTTTGAAATCATAAATATAGTTGATGTGTCAAGGTATACACACTACCTGCATAATTTGCTGCTACTATGTATTTGATCATCAAGCCACTGAAGGAACAACTTAGAGGATTTTAGAGAGGTTATTAAACTCTAATGTACAATGAAAGAGAGAAAGAGAGAGAGAGAGAGAGATAGAGTGTTGACATACATTGTATTAACAGATCGATGGATCGAGAGAGAAAGAGAGAGAGAGAGAGAGTTGACATACATTGTATTAACAAATCCAGAGAGAGAGGGAGAGAGAGAGATCAATGTACTTTTGATGATTGCATTTACCATTGGTTTTCCACTCAAGTACTTGATGTATATTAAACTTGTCCACTAAATAATACTAATAGCCAGAAGGGTGTTAACTCTATATTTAAGAATATAACTTAACAGCCTTCTGGCTCTCAGCAGATCTATGCAGTGTACTTGCAATATATCACATGTTACAGGCATCTCAAACACCACTTTTAAAATTATGACATGGATTACGTAATGAAATTGGATTGATATTAGAGTAATCTTGACTTGCGGAAATTTATCTGGTAATGCATAGGGTCTTATTTCTTCCAAGCCAAAACCGCTCAGCCAAACTGGAATTATCGGTGTTGGATGATGTGCTGTGCTATCATGAATAGTTAATCGAAAGGCCAAGAAGACGGAAAAAGAGAGGGATTTGTGTGTGGCGTCTAATCATTCCTTATTCAATAGTTTGCATGGATTGGTATTGGGTTGCGAAGCGTGTGTGTGTCGTGGTGGGTGCTGGTGTGAGGTGGCTGGCGGTAAATTGAGTGGTTGAGCGCGTGAGGGCATATCGCCTTTCAAGACGAAGCTGGCATCCTGGATTTTGCTGGCCTTTTCTGCTTGATTGTTGACCCGGCCTCTCTGACTCTTCTCTCTTCTCTCTCTCTCTCTCTCTCTCTGTTCTATATCCACATAGTTGTTTTTTTTTCTTTTCTTTTTTCTTTTCTTTTTGACATCTTTCCATTCCATTATATCTTTTGTCTTCTGCCATTCTTCTTTCCTTCTTCTTTATTCTCCCATTCTCCCTCTCTCCATTCATCTGTCCACCCCTCTCTCTCTCTCTAGCTCCTTCTGTTTATCTGTTTCTCTCCCCTTCACCTCTCCTTTTCTCTCCTTTTCTCTCCTTTTCTCTCCTTTTCTCTCCTTTTCTCTCCTTTTCTCTCCTCCACTCCTCTCTCTCTCTCTCTCTCTCTCTCTCTCTCTCTCTTTTCCCCTCTGCTTTTCTCCCCACTTTGTTCCTTGTAATCTATCGGTTTTCAACTTCATTCCCTTGATAATCCATTTTGGCTTCTAGTAATCTGTTATACTATTCATAGAAAGAATGCATCTATTTATGTCATTGTCATAATATACAGTAGTACAATCTCTATTTCTTTATTTGAGTTTATTACCCACTTCTTTAAAAAAAAAGAGAATTAAGATACAACATGCCATTCAGCATTTTGTTCTACATCTTATTTCTATACTTATGTTTTGCATGAGTGGAAATGAATGATTGATGAAGATATGACTTGTTGGAATGCAGCCTTCCAACAAGTCATACATGTATATCCATCAATCATTATTGCCACTCATGTAAACATAAGTATATATATATATATATGTAAATCAAAGAAAGCGAACTGCGGATGAGAAAGAGAGAGAGAGAGGGAGGGAGGGATAGAGAGAGAGAGAGAGAGGGGGAGGGGAGGGGGGAGGTATATATAATGTTGAGTTTAAAGGGGTAATCCACCCTGATATTAAGTTGGTTCTAATAAAAGCTGGGAAATGCGAGGAATAAGTCAGTGAAAGTTTGAGCAAATTATGAATTTTTAAAGTTGCGATCAATCAAACACAAATTGGTTAGTCTTTGACGTATCTTGCAAGCTCCCGTCCCATTTGCTCTCTCCAAAAATTAATTCCTCAAGAAAATTTTCAAAAATACATGCACCCAAAATAATTATTGCAAATGTGATTCTATTTAACCTCTCTATGGAAGAGATCTATTTAGTCATCAATAACAAAGAAAATTAAATTTTATGAAATTTAATATACAGAGCAAATTGGAGAGGAGCTCGCAAGATACGGCACCGTGTTGCCAATTTGTGCTGATTGATTGCAACTTCAAAAGTTAACAACTTTCTAGTTTTAAATCGGAATTTGCTCAAACTTTCACTGACCTGTTCCTCTCACTTTTCTGCTTCTATTTAAACATAATATGGTGGATTTTCCCCTCTAAATGAATACATGTATAAGGAAATGAAGCACCTATTTGAATGTAGCTTATTGAAGATGCATCACATGAAGAAAAAAAAAGCACTTTGTGTTTGAAAGCAATTGTCAAGGCCACAGAAATGTCATGAAACCCTTCCTCAAAACAAACTTTACTACTTGCATGAGCATGTTTGTCTTTTGTGCCATCTTGATGTGCATTACATGTTTGCATTCCTTTTTTTCTCACCATCCACCTCATCCATTTGTCTCTTTTTAATAAACGTTTTAATAAAATCCTCGTTCGAAAATCCTCCCTTGTACCATTTAGCGAGACTGGAAATTAAAGACTGGTCACGTCTTAGCATGCTCTTTTCTCTTTCCATTAGCTTGCATAATTGAAGACCGCTCATAAATTGCATGTTAGAGATCGAGCATGTCTGTGCATACAAAATGGAGGGCATTTTCTCTCCTTTTTTCCTTCTTTTTGAGGAGGAAGGGTCTGGCATTCCGCTCTTCTGCTCTCTGTCTTCTTCTCTCTCCACCTTTCCATCAATTCTCGGTATTCTTTGCCACCTTGTTATTTATCTTTCTATTCTCTTTTTATTGTATTCCTTGTTTCTTGTGCCTTTCCAAATTTGTTCTTTTCTTCTATCACTTTCATATACCCAAGTCACCAACACCAGACTGAAAATATACCAAATGAAATAATGGCCAAGTCAGAATATGTGTTCTTGGAGTTTGGTTTGGAGTCAGTTTGGCAGTGTGACTCCAGTATTATTCAGTTTTCTCTCCAATCTCTCTGTCTGTGTTTTGGTCTCTTTCTTTTCCTCTCCATTTCTCTCCCCATCTCTCCCCCCTCTCTCATTTGTTCTGTCTCTATTTCTTTTACGATCTCTACTCTACCTTCATTCACTCTCAACTTTTTTGCAAGGAATCCAGCCCTCCTCTTGATTACCGCCGGTAAACAATGATATATTTTTTTTCCAGAATATTTTTGTGGGATCATATAACTCTAAATGTTATCTGCACTTATGACACTATAGAAGTAAGATGTAATTTTCACAAGTTTAAAGCTGATCTGTCAGTCTGCTACATTGTCTTAAAATGTTACTAGCATCATGAAAAATGAATTATGAAAAATTACTTTAAAACTTTTGAACAGTGATACTGTATATTTTGTAAAGGAAATCTTAATTTTTCTTTAAAGTTGCCTTAATTAAAATGCAATACAAATGTTGTATCCATGATGAGTTGGAAATAGATGATGAAATCATTGCAAAAATTCTACTCTTCTAATGGCAATTCCTCAAGCATGGTTTAATCAGGTACATTGTTGTTGTGCCTGGTTTCATAATATCAAGAACATCCTTTAGATAACATGCTCATGTTTTCCCCGCAATTCCAATTTTTCATCTTCTTATTCATAATCATGTTTACTGCATTGCAGGATGATAACTTTTCTGAACAAAAAATGGAGACATAAATGAAACATTATTCCCAAGAATACGATTTATGTCAAGAAACATAAAGAAAGGTCTGGCTCTTTGGTAAAAGAAAGCTTGCGGGATGTGATATATAAGCTTTCATTATAACATATCTGCACATTTTAATTATAAAAAAGATTACTTTGATGAAGCAAGTGTGCAATAATAGTGAGGAAGGAGATCAAATCTCTCAAGTAAAAGAAATGCATCAGTTGTAAAAAATTCTAACTCATTGTTAACAAGCTCTTAATCAGTCATTGTCATGATAATACTATACCCATCAAAACTAGCATCTTCTTTGTTTATTTTTATATAATCATTCTTTTCCTTTCTTTTACCCAAATTCTTTGAATTCCAAATCCCTTTCCTTTCCCCTGGATCATGTTCTTTCTTGGTACGTCCTTTTCTGCTTTTCTTATTTTCTTCACATTTGTCTTTTTCTTTTTTCTCTTTCCTTTCATCTTCATCTATTTCTGATCGTTTATGCTGTTCTTTCTTTCTCTCTCTCTCTCTCTCGCTCTCTCTCGCTCTCTCTCGCTCTCTCTCGCTCTCTCTCTCTCTCTCGCTCTCTCTCTCTCTGTATCTATCTATCTATCTGTGTATCTATCTACCTCTTTCTCTCCCATTGTCTGCCCATACTTTCTTCTTTCTTTTTCTTATATCTCTCACTCCTTTTGTATTCTCTCCACCTCTGTCATATATTTCTCCACCTTTATTATATATTTCTCCACCTCTATTATATATTTCTCCCTGGCTCCTGCTTTTGAACATTAAAAAAAAAAAATAACCATGACCAATCCCATTGCGTACCTCCATCAACCAAAAATTATTAACGCTCCCTTCCTTTTTCTCTCCCAATCTCTTTTACTTGCTCTCACTCTCTTTTTCTCATACTATTCCTCTCTCTCTCTCTCTCTCTCTCCCTCTTTCTCTCTCCCTCTTTCACCCCCACCCTCTCTCTCAATCTTTATCTACACTTTTCCTCTTACTCTATACTTTATTCTAACTTTGTCTCTCCCTCTCTCTTGCTCCTACTCTAACTCTACCTCTGTCTCTTTTCCATCTCTTTCTCTCTCTCTCTCTCTATCTAATCCACCACTATCCAGGCCACCTTCCCCCTGGACCAAGCACCAAACCCCCTCCCTTGACCGTGGTATCCTCCGCTAACAGCAAGGCTAACCGTACCACTGCTACCGTAACCCCCTTCAGCCAATCAGCCAGCACCGTCACGGTGACCAGCGGCAACGGCGGTGCAGGCACCAACCAGGCCTTGGCCGCCACTCGCACCTCCAGCTTCGCGGCCGCCCTGCGTAAACTGGCCAAGCAGGCCAACGACAATGGTAAGAACTAAGAAGAAGAGCTCCTTCTAGAGGTAGAAATTATACTCTTTGTAGCTACCCTTCCCTGTCAGCTGAGGGCCGTGAAAGAAGTCGCAGATATGTTCTGCAAAAGAGTTTTGATACCAATTAATGCTCCAGGGCCCAGTAACACAAAGCTTAGCAAGTGATCATATGATTGTTATTTGTAATTGATTGCATTGAACACTATGTGCAATCAATGAAAAAAATCAACGGTACAATCAATTGCTAAGCTTTGTGTTACGAAGCAGATAAATAGCCATTGAGGATTTTTGTTGTTGTAATTCTTTTCAAATGGTAGATTGTAATTGTTATATTTGGAGAATGTCGAATGATCATAACTCTTTGTACACAAGATAGTGAGATCAAAGGGGTCAAAATTCTTAATTTCTGTATTTTCCTTTCTGATCTCAATTCTCAAAATAATGAAATTATCTGGCTATGTGCTTTATCTGTCATTGCACAGACACTCCCAGATCATTAGAATCCCTCGTCTTCTGGAGCAAAACCGGTATTTGAATTATTTTCAAAAATTTAAAATTATGGTCCTCAGCTAATGTTATGATTTATTTGTCCATATTTCTTGTAGATTCCCATCTATTCTAAATCTCAGATTTAATGAATATAATTATGATGACTACAACAGGTGATTTACCTCATGTATAATTACCTCATGTATAATTATTTTGTCCATGGAATACATTGTAAATCCCAAGAAACTGGGAGAAGGTAAATTCTTCTAAAAATATACCAATACAAAAGCAGAAGTCCATTTATTTGTATTTTTGTCTGATGAGAGCCAGAAGGGTGTTATATGTTGTGTATGGAGATAACAACATTCTGGTTCTCAATACCTACCTTGTAGGAAGGTAATGGGGCTGTAATGGCTATTGTTGTGTTAGTCAGTACTGGCTAATTTACTGATAAATGTTTTGTGTTTTCTGTACCCGGTATATCTTGTTGAGTTGAATCTGTTTTCTGTTCAATCTCGAGTTTAATTGACAGACCTGTCTCTCTACCAGATCTTAAACAATATGTCATCTAATGAACACCCACAGCTATGCAGCAAGAAAAAAAACGGGAGAAAATAATAAGTATTGGAAGATAAGAGAAATGGAGAAACAAAGTCTTTATCGCCAGAAATCTCCCTGAGTAATCTGATCCAGCCGAAAATGACGGAAATTGTCATTTGGGTTGCCATGGCAACGTTGGTTACTTTCTTCAGATGAAGATTTGGAAGTATTCCTTACAATTTACCTTCGAGCAAGTATAATGATGGATGGAGTAGGTGAGATGGGGGAGGGAGATGCAGGATGGAGTCAGAAGAGTGGGGGCAGGGGATGGGGTAAGAGAGGAGCATCTCTTTGTAGTGAGGGTATCAAAGTATTGCTCACAATATACTTGCAAGCAAGTATATTAATGGATGAAATGGAGGAGGGGGAGGGGATGTGGATGTGGGATAGAGTAGGAGGGGGGGGGGAGGTATTTTTTTTGCAATTAAAGCATAATGCACTGGCCAGGCAACGTTCATGAATTTCCGTGAATTTTGCTTTTTATAATGGACTCCGGTTGTGTGCAGAGGACCCGTTAATTGGATGTGGATGTCTTGAAGGTATTCATTTGTCTGCAGCGTCTCAAGAGATTTGTTTGGATAAAAGCTTGAAATTATAGACATTGTTAAGATAATTAGCTGATTTGATAGTGATGGTGATGATGGTGATGATGGTGATGGTGATGAGGATGATGATGATGATGATGATGATGATGATGATGATTTTTCTTGTGTGCCTACCAGAAAGGTACAGAAATACAAATTTTTGTCCGATACATGTATCTTAACACTCTTGTGTTTTTTTAAATAATTATTTACCATTTTGATGATGTATGGACTTTAAAATATTATTATGGAGATGTTGTCCGAGAATAGTCAGAACCTTCAAAGCATTTTTTCTTTCTCCAGAACTTTCAAAGCATTTTTTTCTTTAATTGTACATCCGTTGCTCATGCATCCATTCATGCTCTCCAGTGAGTACATACTGGTGAACTATAAAGTGTTTGATGAGGTGACATGCATACATTATGCCCCATCTTGGCCTCACGTTATACTACAATGGTGTAAGGCACGTCTTAAGGGTGGATGCAGTCCTCTCATTAACCTTTGAAGAAAATGAATTTTGCAACACTACTGGGGTCTTAATGGGCATTAGAAATCATGCGGGTGTACTAAAGTGGAAGGGATGAACGGAATACATCTATGAGGGGAGGCATAATAGAACACAATCCCTATGAAGTCCCATCTGAGACATATATGCATTTTAAGAATTCTTGTTGAGTGTTGATTTTTGAGGATTTTTCTGACACTGATGAAGTTTGTGGTATGGTTGATTTGCCCAGTTATTGATATCTCATGAATGAAAATGCTAAAAAGCATTACTTCATGGCAAGAATATCTTCATTTATATATCTTGTGTACCATTTCGTAAGGAATATTGTACATCGATAGGCAGACAAAGCCATGTTGTCCTCATGCCAATTGAAGAAACCATTGACCAACACATGTATTATCTAACTATTCAAATTGACCATTCTCATACAACCTGTAAGCATTGACTGGGAGATAGAGGGTAGCAGATGGTGGCTCACTCGTCAGCAGGAGCCCGGGGACGATGGATGGAGATAGATAGAGGAGGACATCCCTCTCACTCGCTCTGAGATATTAAGCATCTTAAAGATGATGATAGATTTGATAGTAGATGATGGGAAGTCACGCTAGAGCTCTGCCACTTTAAAGCAGTCACTCTTAAGACTTACCCTCAAGGGCCGTTGTTGTAATCCCAATCTTCTAGCCATGCTACTCTCTATGTTATGATGCATCCATGAGAGCTCCAGTAATATTGCTTTCTTTCACATTGAGTTCTTTCACTTTAAGTGCATTTGCCTATGCTTCCAAAAAGTTTTTTAGTGTAACCATGGACGTCCATGGTGTAACTCCTTCTAGAATTTGGAACAATGTACCATGCTCAATTTGAACATTAGAAAATCTATCCACATCAAGAAAACAATCAGAGACTTCTCTATTTTCGGGCTACTTTTGTCTTTGTTAACTCTGTAAGCATAGTAGCATACCAGTAGTATGAAAATAACCAATGTTATTTCCATTATTGATATTATTAATATGTCTCCCTACATGAAAGTCTGATGAAGCAAAAAAAATTTTTGTGTGCCTTGCTGCTCTCTACAGTCTATCATGTTTCTCTCTTCCAAGAGCTGAATTATTAAACTCTTGAAAGCTCAGGGAAACTCCCAATGAGCTGTGGTAACAAACAGTATAATAGGTTTGGAACCAGAAGAGCTTTAACTCTGTGTAAAACAATACAAGTTAACGCCCTTCTGGCTTCTCTTGTTCTACAGCAAATCTAGTTCTATATTTTTCTTATTGTTATCATCACAGATCGTTCAAATAGTCATGTCATCTCACTTGACCTTTGTATACCTCACGTCCATTCCCTTTCAACTTTTCTCTTGGAAAATGGCCAAACTATTCCTCTTCTGGAACAAATCGAATTAACCAAAATGAGAAGAAGAAATAAACAACTCCAAATCAAGTTTCCTTTTTATTTCAGCTGTAGTTAAATGACACAAATGAACGTGATAGGTCATTCACTGCCAAAACATCCTTGGTCCAATATTTTAAATAGGAACTGTTCATTTCCTATTACCTCCCAGTGAAGCAGATATTCATTGGTTGAATATCACTGAAGCAAAGAGAAAGGTGACTCAAACTGGAATGCTAACTCATCAATTTATATCAGGGGAACATTTATTTGAGAGGAGGCAATGTGTATGATAATGAGAGGTATTATCAGGGATACATGTCTCTGGTAATTGATCATTCTGCAAGCTACTGTCTCTTTTCAAGAGAGCAGTGCAATTCATTTTGTTTTAACAAATATTGGTATTGTTATATTTACAGCTCATGCTACACTTAAATAGTATTATTTCATACTTGAATATGATTGTTAAAGTAGTGGAATTGTTTATTGATTAATATGATTTGGTTAACAATATGAGAAAACATCACTGAAAATGTTTGGTTCAGAAAAAATAGTGCATTTTCAGTAACATTATTAATATAGTACAAATAATCCATGAATTGTAGATTAATATTTCTAGCAATTCCATATATATGCTATTGTTGCCACCCATTTTTTTTTGCTTCTCCTCACCCCTAAAAATGAATTGTCAGTATGCATGTATTTTCAGAAGTTAGTCTTACACACAGGAATTTTGAATAGTGTATTATTAATGAACTGAGTAGGAAATAGATAATAATGATAATAATAATAATAATAATGATAATAATCTTTTATAGTCCACTCCAAATTTTATTAAACCGAAAATGGAAATTCTTTGTGCTCAATTGATCGTGAGCCCGGCAGCCACTGAGCAGCGCCAGATCGACATTGCTCTATCCCCTTATTGTTGAACGCCAAACAAGGTAGCAGCGACTCCCATCTTTTAACGTCTTTTGGTATGACGCGGCCGGGGTTCGAACCCACGACCTCCCGGTTGTGAGGCGGACGCTCTACTGACTGAGCCAACACACCTAAATGTAATCAATCTTTGGTGTGCTCCCAAAAGTGACTATGTTGTGATGTGGTAGGAAGGGATTAGTCTATATTTGTCAGACTAACATACCAGTTTCTGGAAATCATCCCAAGCCTCAGTTTGTGTACATCCCCTTGAAATATAGGATTCTACTATGTGTCACTTCTACAAAATATGTTTTTATGGGATGTCCAAGATCTTAGACTTGTGATAGATTTCACAAAACTGGCCCCTGGTTGAACACGACATCATCGAGATGAAGAAAAAAATGATTTACCCTTGGAGCTAGGCTAATAGGAATGTGACACCTTGACTATCTGTCCTATTTGGTGGAGAGAGGAAATGAAAGCCTGGAATCCTCCTTCTTCAAACCGAGGCAGCGTCACTTTGCGTCACTTTGCTCAGGAAGGCTTTGTACACAAGGTCTTGTTTGCTGGGACACTCCTTGGTCCCTTTGCATATCCAGTCCTTGGGTATTGAGCTCAGAATTAGAGGCTAAAGCACTTATGTCCAATTTTGTGAAAACTAAAAATAAGCTGGAGTTTTCTAGAGTTTGTAATGCATCAAAATCAGATTTCGTTAACCCGGTATTACAGCATAAAAGTTACCTCAACTGCCAAAAAAGTGAATGCCCCCCCCCCCTTCCCATTCCTGTACAATGAAATTGCAGTGTACCTTTGGTCTTCTTCAAATGAGCCAAGTTCAGCTGGCCAATGAACAAAATGTATGTGTGTTAAGGGCAATTAATTGCAAGAAGTCTGAAACAAGCTCCTTTAACCCAATTTCAATATAATGCACATCATCTAACAGCAGTATTGATAAGGTTGATAACATTTGTTTTTGTATTTGAAAGGGTGTTACTGCAAGAAGCCAAGTGGCCCTCAAAAATACTATTTGTTTAAAAGTATTTCATTCTGCTGGAATATCCCCCTCCCATCTCTCTCTCTCTTTCTCTCTCTCTCTCTCTCTCTCTCTCTCTCTCTTTCTCTCTCCCTTCTCTCCCTCCTTCCTTCCCTTCCTCCCTCTCTTCCTCCCTTCCTCATATACATCACAAACCAAATATTCAGATCACAGAACCATCCCTAATGAACCACTCAAAGCCACTCTATAATGACGTAGAATTATGATATGTGTTCTCGTAATTGAAATCAGACAGAATCTTGAAGGGATGCATGACTGCAGATACCATAGTTTAAAACTCCTTTGTATGTTTGCCACTTCTTGACATTAGTTTTTTCCCTCCCTCGTTACATTAATCACCTGTTAATGGTAGCAGTAAAATGTTTTGTTGTCCATGTGGTTTTATGCACTTTCTATTAGATTTGATGTAGATATGCCTGCATCAGCCGACAGTTTCTGCTTGTTTTCAGATATTAAAGTGCAATTGAAGGCTTAGAAGCAAAGGATTAGAATCCCTATGTCATATAGGGAATGGTTTGAGCTGACGTCGTGTTTTGATAGCGAAAAGATGGATATGAAATCTCTTTATTTGTTTAGTTATTCATTCGTTTTATAAAATGGTAGCTCTCTCAGTATCATTGATGTAGTTGAATAACACATTCACACTGATAGGACCGATGCCAGACCTAACAGACACCAAAAAAATAATACATTACCCCCAAATGGCCAAGAATCGCTCAGTTTGGAATCAGATTGAAGTCGGTTTGGCGATGTACTGGAAACGCAGAAATATTTGCGGTACATTAATTTTCGTGGATTTCGCGCTAACATCGGCAAGCGCAAATTTTAGAACTCGCGAAAATATAAGCATGACTTCTTATGCGTGTTTTGAATGGGCTGAATTGCGTGCAACGTGAATTTAAGAACCCACGAATATGTTACTTTTGGGGTTGCTCAGCGCGAAAAATTAATCACGCGAAAATAACAGCGTTTACAGTTTCTGATACTTTATACTGTTCTTGGTCATCATGTCATGTGTTCATAGCCAGAAGGGTGTTAACTGAGTGTTAAAGTATATGAGTTAATGCCCTTCTGGCTCAAAACAGACAATATATATTAATTTTACTAATTTATGTAGGGTCATATATTTAACAACATATGAAATTAGGCTTGATTCTGAGAACAGGTATCGTAAGTAGCTCACGATAATTTTCAAAAATGTCTCTGTCTCTGTCATCTGAAAATTTGTGTACATGAAAATATTGGCTTATACTGTACATTGTGCCAGATATTCTGATATTCCTTTCATTAATTGTTATGATTTTGATTGTAAAGATCTGAAAGGATCTCAAATTGAAGGGATTGTTGCTTTCTTTCAACATGAAGGTTACCGTACTGCAATGCCAGAGAGGTTTAAGATATAATTCTGCATTCACAGTTATGAGATACAGTGTATACCTCTACAGGAAAAAAATGAAAACAATAGTCACAGAAACTTACAGTTATATGTATCAATATCTTGATTGTCAACTATAATCAAAGCAATCTGACAAAAACTTTGGGGCGCTAACAGATCTTGTAGAATGTAGCTTGTATTGTAATTTTTGTATGGGCTTTGTGTAAAGTACCAGTATCCATATTTCATCAGGGGAAGGGGGGGGGGTATTCCAGTTGGTGTTAGTTTTTTCTTAGTTATTCAGCTGCCCATCACATAATGAATTGATTTCCTTTTTTGTGAAGTTGCTACCAGTTCATAATGGTGGCCTTTGGTTGATGTCTAGGTTTTGTCACGAAGCATGATATTTTTCCTTCATCGGTAGAAAAAAGATATGTTCATGTTGTATAAACTTAGAAATCTCTTTCTCAATGTCTGCGTAACATGAGTGGGAAGAGGATAACTTGTGAGAAGTGGGGGGAGTGTTTACTTCACATTCTGACTACCACAGTTCATCTTATAGCTATACGATAAGTAAATAGATTTTTATTGTCAGAACATCGTATAACTAAATGTAGTATAACACATGTTTGAACATCATTTTTAATGAAAACTAAATATAGAATCCGGGTCCCGCTCTAGTGTTAACGTTGTATCATACGAAAATCGTATATATAGGAAGGGCTTATCATGAGCGCACACGGTTTAATGGCTAGCTGTCATATCTTGTCAATTGACCTCTCCAAAATGAGTTTCTTTATACGATATGCTTTCTAGTCTGTACTCTCCTTTGGCTATATGATGGCAGTCTGAACAGGCTATATGATGGCAGTCTGAACAGGCTACTAGATTAGTGTGATTTTCATAAGTCTTACACATCTTTGTTGTTTTTTATTAAATTATTATTTTATGTTTTCTGACGACGAAGGATGCAAGCAATATATGTTTACAGTATTGGCCCTAAATTCTAGCGCCATGTTTCAACCCTTGTACACTTAAGTATATGGGATGAAAAATCTACATGTATTTAGATGGATGTGTATAACTTATTTTTATGTAGGGCTTGTAGGGGAATAGCCTTAGCTGTAGTGAGTGTTATAACATAGGGTTGTCTTAAGCCGTCTTAAGCCAAGAGACTTTCAGGCGTAACTCCTATCCAAGAGACATGGGGGTCATATTATGGCCAAATGCCTCACCATATGACCCAAGTGCACCGTCAAGATTTTGAACCCGGAACCTTCATGTTTTGAGAGTGCTGCTCTATCCACAAAGCCAGTTTCTCTTCTCACGCATGCTTTTTGTTTATAAATATGTTCTTTTCTATTCATCTCTTTTCCTGTCCAGGCCCAGATGAAATCTCGCCAAGAACCTCGCCTGCCAGTACAACACGTAGCTCTGCCTCCACCCCGTCCAAGTACCACCTAGGACCCTCGCCCCTCGTGGTGCCTACCTCCAGCCCTCCGGTGGTTACTATTGCCCCAACCCACACCACAAGCTCCACCCTAGATTCCAGAAGGGTATGTTCATCATCAAGGGTTTCCTAAAAAGAATTTTGTTTAGAGGAATGTTCAATTCAATTCAATTCTATTTCAACATTTATTACAGGAAAAAATGAACAATTTACAATTTACATTATATATTCAACATTTATTACAGAGAAAAATGAACAATTTACAATTTACATCGTATAAAAGATGCCTGTTAAAAGGTATCGTTTGTTTGGAGTCAGGAAGCCGTTAAGTCAGTAGATGAAATATCACGAAGAAAACCCAACACTTTTGTAAACAAAAAAGGGTAATAGATCTATATAACTTTAAGGACATCACAAAATCAATAAATGTTTTATGAATGGTTTGAAGCAGTGATCCCTCTAAACTTTGGAAGAATAAAATCGTCTGTTAAGGAAGCATATGAGTTAAAGCCCTTGTGGCTGGCTAGGCTCCAAACAGATAATGTGTCATTTGCGATGTCATCTCTTTTCTCATAAGGTGTATATGTTTTCTCTACAGAAATTACCCTCATGCACACTTCATCTCCATGAACGGAGGATTGTGCCCCTCCTTCCCCCTCCCCCCACCCCCCTGACCTACAACCTTCCCCAAGATAGAATTATTGAAAGAGGAAATTTGCTTGGAGGTTTGATTAGATAGACCCACTTTTCACACAGTTCCTCGTGATTGCCCACAGTTATTTCACGAATAATTAACAAAAGTCTTTAGTCCTGCTCTAATAGCCACCTAACAGACCCTAGCAAGATGCCAGCAGGAATTTCTTCTATCCTCTCTATTTCTTGTCTCCTCTCTTTTTCTTGTCTCCATTTTGTTAAACCAAAGAGAGGAGGAGAGAAGCATAGATATATTTCCTCATCTATAAGAACTAGTAGACTGTATGATGATGTATGTGTATACACAGTTTACCAAAGGAAGCTCACAACTCCAAATCTATAGTGTGGGACTAAGCAATATCTATTATCGTAAATATTGCAAATAGAAGTGATTATGATTTCAGTATCTATATAAGAGTGATTTTACTTTTCTTTGGTAGAGTATTCACCCGTCATATGATCTAATGAAAGGTATTAATTTTTATTTCAGATACAGACAGATACAATGGGAAATGCCTCATAGCTAGTAAAGCGCACCACTGCCTCCCACAGTCAGTACCGAAGAAACATATAAAATTGGAACTTAATCCCTCTGCATTTTAATATTGCAAGTCAATCGGAAATCTGTCGTGATATTTTGTTGGTACCATGGAGACTTGACAATTACAGAAGCAATCATTTCAAATGTAGCTTTCGAAGACAGTATTTGCTTCATGGCTAAACTCCCAGGTCTTTACTTATAAAACCCTGAATAAATCACTACTGCCAGCTTACTGAAAGTTATCCCTGTCTTTAGCTACCGCAAATAAATGCAAGCTTCATCAACCTCTTACGTTCACCTATATACAACTGCAGCAAGTCGTAAGACAGATTGCAATGCACTCTACCTGCACTTTTCCTTTCCTTTCATTAGAGAAGGAAGAAGGGGGGGGGGTGTCAGTGTTGGGATACTCCATCACAATATGGTCCATTACTCGCTTCTACCTGCACCACGTAACATTTAGTCCCATCTAAGATTACACCGTTTGGGTATATGCCTGGCTTCTTGGGCAGTGTCCCCGCACTAAGATTCATCGGGGGAAGAGAGTTAAAAAGCAAGCAAATATGATGAGTTGCACCGACTCACATGGCCCTATCTTATCATTGGCTTGTTGTTACCGCTTTATGAGATGTCTGATCTCTGGAGATGCTGGTGAGCATGTTGACATGACACAATTTTTCACGTTTATTCTACACAGATGTCAAAGTGGAGATAGTCATCTAAATTGCCAATATCATAGAGACATGTTTGACATCCCTTGGCCCTATTCTTTCCTCATCAATTCATGTTCCAATCTATTCCTTTAAAAAGCAATAACACGCTTTTGAGGAATAAATCTGTAAAATTGGTCACTACCGGTATTTGTTTTCTATTAAAAGATTTTTATCTCTCATAGGCTGATGAGATTAAAATTTGTATTACATAACCATAAATTGAGCCAAGCTGTTAGTAATAGTTATATATCTAAATTAATTTTTTTTAACTATTTAACGTACTGCAAGCTCTTGAGGCTACACAATTGTGGAGATTAAAACTGCTTTTCATTACTATGGAGACTTACTTTCAGAAAGATTAATTTTTCTTTTAGTTGACCATTTCAAGTGATGTGAATAATTTGTTGGTAGCCTCAGTAAACTCAATTTAGAAAATGCATCTCTTTTTCTATAATTATTTTGAATCTGTTGACATGTATTGTTATGTCTCCACCCACCAACGGTTGTGGCGGAGGCATTATGTTTTCAGGTTGTCCGTCCATCCGTCCGTCCATCGTTAATCGCAATATCTTAAGAACCACTTGAGATATGAACTTCAAACTTGATGATAGTATGTATCACCATAGGAAGATCATCTGATTAGATCTTGGAGTAACAAGGTCAAAGGTCAAAGAGGTCAACTAATGAAATTTGTTTTTGCGATATCTCATTAATAGAGTAAAATCGTATTTATTGCCCTATTAAAACAGAATCTTTTTTCGAATGACTACAGTAGAAAATAGTATTGTATCTAACCAATCAAATTTTCATGCATGTAAATGTTGTTTGATTTGCTGTATGTATGAAAAGTCAAAGATAAAAGAGATTTGGCCTATTTTTTTTATATTAGGCCACAAATGTTGAAGATTGCAAACTGGTGTAGAAGTCAAGAAAAAATATTGAACACTAAAAAGTTGAAACACATACCGGTATACATGGAGTTTCTGTTCTAAATGTTAATGAATATGTACCACACAGTTGCTGATGTTGAAGCTGTGACTGGATGTACGTGTGGTATTATTACTCTGTGATGAATTGCATTGCTGCTAGCGGAAGTCGAGTGTTCGATGGTGATGTTGTTGCTGTCTGCTCAGTTTGCTGGTCACTGACAAGAACACCGTCAATGATCGTTTGTTGCCCACTGCTAACATGTAGATCTAGAGGTATTACTACAGCAGGAGATGAAGCTGTTGGTCTAGCGAGGCTAGAGTCATGAGATTTCCACTGGTGGTTATACAGATGTTGTCAGATCTTGTTGCTCATGTTCTTCTTTCTTTCTCTACTTCTTTTTGGGTAGATCTTCATGGAACTCCCACTTCATTGACCGCTACCAGACATGATGTCCCTTGACCCGAACCCTGACTGATCTAGTGTAGTCACACAAGTTGCCCATAGGCAGAGATTGGTTTAACTTGATGACAGTTTGCACCGGTAGAGATGATCTTCATCTCGTTTGACAGAGTCTTAATACCTACTGGACTGTTGTAGTACCAGGGGTCACTGTTATTTTGTGGCGTGTAGGTTTGGGTTTCTGCCAAAACCATGGGCATGCTGAGTTCAGCTTTGACACATACTTCTCATATGTTTTCACAGGGCATCTGTCACTATCAGGGATTTCTTACATAAAACCTCCCGTAGCTTCATCATCGTTTTCTCTGTGGTTCTTGATCAGATGATCACGCTTTTGGACATAAATCATTTCATCTTCATCAACACAAACAGAGAAATCTGAAGCTTTGAAGAGGCAAACATTGTCTCTCTCCCTCTATTGCAAAAGTATGTCAGTAGGTCAACAAATACCTTGTTCTGCAGTTCTGCAGGGTGGGCAGAAGTCTGTATCTTCTCCATGTCAGCATGAGAAATTGTGTCCTTATGTTTGGTACTTTCCAAGCCTTCTCACTTCAACTTCCCCCAAACTGCTCTGAACATCCTGACACCTTTGGGGGAAAAAAAGTACATTGCTGCATATGTCGATGTTACAGTTATTGAGGTAGTGATGCTGGATTTTATTGTGTACAATGAACCATCTCCCTTCCTCAGTGATGGGTAGAATGATGACAACAATGAGTCCAAATTCAATGTTTTTTTCTGTCATAATGTCCGTCAGTTCGACATTTTAAAGTTTTGGAAGCTATCAAGTTTAAAAAACTCCAATTTGCCTGATTTCTTTGTACTACTAGCATCAGAATTTTTGATTAATTCTTCTAATTTTCCGTCTGTTATCAGTCCATTTTTGTTGTGGAAAAGTGTTGTTTCAATTCCGATATCGATAGCGCATTAAAACAGATATCATCCATGCGTCAGTAAAATAAATCGTCTGCCCGGATTTGGCTCTTGACCAATCAGATTGCAGGGATTTCTTAACCCATTCTATAATGATTATTGTTAAGCTTAAGCACTCAAATAAACTTCCCTTTAAGAATGAAATACCTTGACCCATTAGTAATGCATATGTTGTAAACTTTGGATTGTTAATTATTGTTTCTATTGTTTAATGTATCACACCACATATTCTTCTAATCAAGATTCAAGATCTAAATTGATATTGGTTTGGATTTGGAATTTTCTTTTTGGAATTGGATTGAATACTCAACTAAAAAGAAATGAAAAACATGTGAACATAGTTGTGACTTGTGATGTTTCTCATGTGAGGTTACACATCTTTTAAACATAGCTCTAAACGTTTTTTAAAAAACCTGTGAAAAGCTTTGTTCAGATATGAAGTGGTTAACTTCAACGTTTTTTGGTTGTTGTTTTTATGATGTAAAGTGTAATACCCTTCACATTTCCTATCTTATAACACAGAGCTAAGTGAATGGTATGCATAGGACCTTTGTTACACGCAGTTGCCATTGAATGTGCATGTGTAGTAGTGGGGTAACTAAGGGAAGCATGTTCTCTATTCTTGTCAGTATCTTGCTTGGGTCGCTTTCGTCAATTAGAATAGTGCAGTGCTTACAGGTCTACAGGGCAACTAGGTCAGCATGTAGATGCTGACCAAGTTGCCCTATTTTTCATAGTTAACCAAGATGTGCTAATGAGCAAGTAAAGGTTATTGTTATTAATTTCTAATTATTACAAAAATCAAGGCCAGTGGAATTTGTGTTATGACAAGATTTATTAAGTCAGTATGGAATGTAATTTTTTTTTAAAGCCCTGCTGCATTGGCTAAGAAAACCATCTTCTGGATATTCATTCATTAAAAAGGAATAAAAAAGACATTCTTTGTGAAATTGTAATACACTACACATATGTTTGCGTGGCATTTAAGTGATAAGAATCATTGGGTGAAGACAAACCCTATTGATGTCTATAATGCATGATTCTATATTTGGTTTGTTCTTTATTTGTTGCCTGTAGGAGCTTGAAAGAAGAAGTCAAAGCAACTCAGTAGATCGTAGCCTTGGTCGGTCGCTATCAGGAGAGGGTGCTTCATCTATCTGGAGAGGAAAAGAGAGCCCAAGTCTAGGTCTAGGTCCAAGGAGGTGAGAGATAAGACCCTTTGCTCACTTTTTTCTCATTGCTTTTTTTTCTAGAAAATATATTTCTAAAATGTTGTGCTATAAATTTGAAAATCTTTTTTTTCCTGACTGACATATGAAAGTTCAAACAACTTAAACTTTTAAAATTTGTATTTGACTAAGTTCAGAAGCAGGGTGACAAATGAAGGGCAGAGAGGCTTGACAATACGAGGTGTGGGGGACACATGAGCATCCAAAAGTAAAGACCCTGAAAATATCAAGATTTTAAAAAAGAGGCTCTTGGGTACAGACCGTGAAAATTTCATTCAGAACCCCCTCCAAAAATGTAAGGGTGGAGCTCTGCTCAGGTATTGTTGATTTCATAAGAATCGACAAGTGAGTAAACTCATGATTCTCTTTGGTTGCCCTTTACAGACCACTAGCCCAACTACCGAGCAAGTCAGAGGAAATGGCGGGGAGGGGCTTTCAGCCGTACCGTGCCGGAGAAGACCCCATCAGACCCCCGACAGCCACACCCCACCATCTAGCGGCGTACGACCCCGCCGCCATGGCTCAAATCTCGTCATATCCATTCCATCCGGCGTTCCTGACACCAGCAAACCTTCAATATCCAACTTTCAGGTTTGTAACAAAATTTTGTGTTATTCTGTCATCCACCCTTTTCCCCTCTCTTCCATCCCAACCCTCAACCCCCAACCTCCCCCCCCCCCCCAAAAAAAGGTCTCCCTTTCCTCTCACCTGATTTCCCCATGCCCTGTTAGCTTCTGGTATTCAGGTGAGAGCGCCTTCATATGCTAACTCCTACCCCCCATTATATTTTAAGAAAATGATGTATGGATGAGAAAGTTTTGTATAGTATTAACTCGTTTGAAATAATTGACATAGCATTTGAAGATTTGCCTCTTGTAATAACAGTATGATGTTATGGAGGTTTTTCAATGTGACCATTGCTGCAGTTGTTCAATAAGACCCCCTTGACTAGGAAAGATCCTAACTTGAAGATGATGCCTAATGAGAAAGGCCACCCACCATTCACTTTACTTCCACATGTAGACCTCACCATTCCGCTTACATATATCTCTAAATACTCCCATTGATGCTTTCAAAGAGTTCATTTGCCCGCTGTGCACAAGTGGAAAAGTACATGCTGTCTATGTCGTGGTAAAGACGTCATTCTTGATGTTTTTTGCCGCTTATACTTATACGCAGTCGTGCTTTTTATGGGGTGTAATCACCCGTGTGGCATTTTAAGAATAATGCCGTACTCTGGCAAAGGCCCTTGGCAAGAAGAAGCATAAGAAGACACAGAGAAAGAAAGTGAGAGAGAGAGAGAGTGAGAGAGAAAGAGAGAGAGAGAAAGAGAGAAAGAATAAGAGAAAGGGATGGAGATGGGAGAGAGAGAGAGAGAGAGAAAGAGAGAAAGAATAAGAGAAAGGGATGGAGATGGGAGAGAGAGAGAGTGAGAGAGGGAGAGAGAGAGATGGAGTGAGAAAAAGGGAGAGGGAGAGGGGAAGACAGAAGCAAGCAAGCAATCATTATGGCAGGTACAACACAATAAAATAATTGGTAAGACTTTGATGAGAAAGAAAAAGGTCTTTTTTATTGAAATGAAAATCAAGAGACTTTTTCCAAATTAAGAGCAAGAAATTATATCTTGGATATCTGTTGAGATTTTTAAAAAAAATGTGAGAGTTGAAACTAGACATTATAAAAAAATATTTAATAGAAGTAAATCTCACATTATGTGGAATTACAGAGACCAATGATAACGTTGTGGGCTATTTTTTTTTTTTTTAAAGCTGCATAATAACAAGCTTCTGTAATCTAAGGAAAGGAAGACAGACAATGAGGCATCAAGCATTGTTTACTAACAATCTCAAAATTAAAATATTCTTAAGAAATTTGTAAGAACATTCACATTGTATTTGTTATCTTTTTTTCAATTCAATTCAAATTAGATTTTATTCAATCTCGTCAAAAAGTCCAAAGACTAAAAATACGAGTTTACTTCATACATACAATTATATTAAAAAAGCTTTCAAAACATTTATATATATATATATATATATATATAAAGAAAATCATAGAAAATGGGAGAAAATATATCAAAATAAATAAATGTTTACATCAAAACATCAAAAGCATTACATTGTAACAAAACCCCCCCCCCAAAAAAAGTAAATTGCTAGCATGTCCGGTGATTGTTTTCCTACCTACCGGTATGTATATCATACTTTGCCCTGATTTTGCATCATTTACTTCCAAACTTACTTCCAAATGTCCAAAAAATAAAGGTAGCTTTAAGAACAAAATCCCCCAGGTCATAGGATAACAATGACGTACAAGGTACTAAGGTATATAGGCACAGTGGATGATTGTCTTTGGCCAAACAAGCTTGTAACCCCCTCTAGTGGAAATAGGGCAAGAAAAAGAATAAAAATAAGATATCCATCAAGTAACATTTTGATGAACTGCTGATTGGAGAAGGCAAGATATATCTATTAAAGGGATTGGGTATCTTTGTCTCAGATTCTGAAACAAAATCCTGGATTTAGCTCATGCTGCAATGATAATTATAAACCTTTAGGTCAGTCAGGAACCCCATGACTTTTTATGATTGGAAATTGAAATGTCAAAAACCGTTTTCCTAACGGTTTTTATAACACTACAGTCTATTGGGGAAAATGAGTACCGATATGGTAAAACCGGTCACTCAAAGATTTTTTCTCTTTTGAGGCACTTCATGATCATTTTGAAGTGCAATTTTTGTAGGGCTTCAATATTACACCATATCACAGACACTGATAACATGTAGGGCCATGCATCTCAGATTTCACATTGTTAAACAATGTCTTTAAAGAAAAGCATTGATGAAGATACCCGGAAAATGGAGATGCTTCATGCTCCCAAACACGGAGAAGTTGGCTGACATTTTGATGAACTGCTTATTTGAGTAAGCGATGTATCCTCTTATTTTTTTCTGTTAAAGGAGGTATCGGGGAAGTAAATATGGAAGCTTTTGATGCTCAAACACGGGTGCAATAGGGTGACATTTTGATGAACTATGAGATCAGGATGTAATGCGAGGGGGGGGGGGCTTTGCATATGCGAGCGATTCCAGCGAGAGAACAACATTAATGTAAAGGACAGAGATCCGAGATGACTCGACGTTTTGTTGCGGTTGCTATTATTGCGCTATCCAGGAAGGAAGGGACCCTTTATCTTGGTCCCTGATCAATGTCTGCTGTCCTCCTATCCCGCTGACTGAAAAATGACTTTCACCTTCCTCAGATTGAAGAAGAAGAACAAAATTAACAGCCTTAGTTCCCAGGTCTTGCCAAGAAAGATTACGCCTAAATACCTCTTTTGTTTTTCAGGGATAGACAAATATGCTTATTGCCAAATATTTTGAAAATCAAAGCAATCCAACATACCATTAGTTATATCTTTTGTAAATTCACATCTTTTAAAGATATTACATGGGGGATCCAATTTTTCAAAGGCAATTAAGACTGTTTTTCTGTTTCTTGAAATGGCGGAAACAATTACTGTTCAGCAAATAAATCATATACCTATGAATAAATAACAAGATGTATTGTACAATGTAAGTGCATTATATCATCAATTGTAGTATAAATGTATGAAATTACACTGAATATCTCAGACTCTGCTTTTTCAAAGACATGTCTACAAATGATATGAAAAAAAGTAATGGAACTTAATCATTTATATTGTTGAGGAAACAAAATGAAGAGAAAAATTAGAAGGAATGAATAAGGATCATCACATATATTAAAAAGGATCTTTATGTGTGTTTTGGTTTGTCTCTGTTTCTGTCTTTTTTCTCTTTCTCTCTGTCTCTCTTTCTCTGCTTCTGTGCATCTCTGAATCATTACTTCTGTGTTTCTATCTCTCTGTTCGTTTGCCTGTTTGTCTACTTTCTCTACATACCGGTATACATGCCTCTCTTTGTCTGTCTGTTTCAGTCTTCATCTCCGTTTCTATTCATCTGTATCTCTCTCTCTCTCTCTCTCTCTCTCCCAGAGTCTAGTTTTGTGCTAGTCGTTCGTGAGGACAATATCCTCTCTGCTCTGTATCATTTCAATTCCCATTGATGGGAGAGAGACAAAGAGGAAAGAGTGGTGTGTTCCAAACAATGGCTGTCTATAAACTCCCACAGCATTTTGCTCTGAATCTAGTCACTCCCAAGTCATCATCACTTTAAGACCATTGATTTAGAGCAGTGCGAGGTTGCTTAGCTGCTGGTATTAATTAATATAGGGTTTATGCTTAAAAATTAGAAGGGAAAAAAGACATCTAAAAATCAGGAAACACAGCAGTGTTGAACCTTTCTAGTCTGATCACAACCTCCCCCACATTCTTTTGTTACATTACTGCTTTAATTCTCACATCACTATAATATCATTAATGCATTTTTTCATTATACAGAGGTCAGTTAATCAAAATTTGAAGAATGAAGTGTTTTTAATGAGGTTAAGATATTATGCTAATCCTGATCAAGTTGATATCCACATATATCTGTTGTATAAATCCGTAATTAATGTTGCGAAGTTAACCCATTAAAAATGGTAAGAACTATCTCGGGAGATGGATAAAGAGAGATGGAATCAAAATACTCTCAATTGAGTTGATGTCAGATTGATTTAAAAGCTAGATCTTTGATTGATGAAACACTATCACCCCCTTCACAGAATATCAAGAAACACATCAAATCTCCAGTATTCCAAAGATTACAACCTCATCAGACAGAAGGTAGGGGCTGCAGGAAGCGCGATTACGACAGAGAACGACAGAAATCCTCCTGTTTGAAGGGATAAATGTCGAGGGGGAAACCCAAACAGTTTCTCATTTTATTTAAGTAATGAGATGAGAGGAATAGATAGGATTGATTTATTTAGCTAAATATGACTGTCGTCATGAGAGTTGTGTCATTGCAGACTCAGAGGGAATAATCCAAAGAGGAAATTAAAATCTATATTGGATGCTGACTGCAAATCGCACAGAAATTTGAAGAGCCGCTGCCTAGCTGCGAAGGTTTATGTATGATAGCGAGAAAGGTGTACTGTGTGATTCGATAAAGGGAGGGGTAAGGGTTTTGGGGAGGGGGCTGTCAGAATATACACTTGTGCTCACTTGGATTTGCATGTACTCTGTGATTTGATAGAAGGGGGTGACTTCCATGAGGGAGGTGGGTATCAAAATGCCCTCTATGAAGCTGAGATGTACTGTGTGATTTGGTAGGAGGATTGAGGGTATATGGGGGACAGAGTATACTCATGCCTACTATGAATCCTGGATGTACTGTTTGATTTAATAGGAGGGGTGAGGATTCATCTGGGAGGAGGTTGCTAGAACCCTTATTGCCCACTTGCTTTTTTATGATATGAAACTTTTATTAGTTGATGAATTTGTAAGGGATGTTTAGTATACTATTTATTGAAGATGAGAGCTTGCATCTTATTTTGTAATGATGTATTCACTACTAGGGTGGGGTGAGGGCAGAGAATATGGATGCAAGCCTGGCAAAGGAAGTCTTTGAGATGATGCTTGCTGGCAGATTGTACAGCTATTAACAAGCTAGCTCTAAGGCATAGGAAGCTATTAATGTGGAGTGTTAGGCTGCATCATTATCATGTTGCGAGCAATTTCACATCACACGTTTCCTGATGTGAATTGCGCTATCCCTCCGTTTGTTCATGTGTTTTATTCATCAAGATGAAATTCATTTGTCAAATGGGAAGCATTGTGCACTGGGGGCAAATTATCCCTGTATTTTATTGATGAAAAAGATTGAACATGATCTTGGGAGTAATTGTGGTCATATAAAATTATGCAAGATTTACAGATTAGGTGATTTTGATCCCATGTCCACTGCAGAAATACTCCCATGATAATTCTTGATAAATTTTGTTATTTAATGCATTTGTATGAAAAAACCAATGGTTTATTTAGCATTGATAAGCACAAGTACCCCTCCCCACACACACACACATACACTCACACACACGCTCACGCCGGGTGTACAACGCATGTCAAGCAAGACTGCTTTTCCTTTTTACAAACGTTCGTTTGAAGACCAGTCAGTTAATATGAATGTATTGATATCTGAAAACCCTTGGACAATTCATGGCAGCTACAGCACCAAGTGCATGATACCAATAACTATATGCTTAGATACAGCCTTTCAATCCCAGTGCTCATTTCCTCATTAGCTTTGTAAAAATTCCTTTTCAATCTATTCTATTGTGCTTTTGAATTTGAGCAAAGGATAGAAAGTGAAAGCTGGTGGCAAGACAATAATGCCTTCACAGACACTTGTCCTTGTATGAGATAGCTGGACTAAGGACCTCTCAGCGTTGAACATCAGGGCATTTGGTTTCCATTTCTTTGTGTTGCAGTCATGCGATGTATTTTGCTTTGGAGGAGAGAGAGGGTGAAAGATGTTGTGAAGGGAGATAAGCGAGCCGTTGAGAAGTGACGGCGGAGTCTGTCTGTCTTGAGGGATGAAACAGAGTGAGAGTGAACAATGGCAGGCCACTGTGGAATGGGATGTAGAGATAGATGAATAGGGGAGAATGAGAGAGAGACAGAAACAGACACAGAGACAGAGAGAGGGGGAGAGGGGGAGGGGGAGAGAGAGAGAGAGCCAACAGGCAGGCAGAAACTAAGAGAGACAAGAAAAGAGGGAAAGAATGAAAGAGATATACACAGACAGATAGACAGAGGGACACTTAAACTTCAAAGAGAAATAGAGAGTAGGAGAAGATTAGAAAAATTAAAGATGGATATGGATTTGAAACCATCTTGAGATCTTAGCATTGATTATTAATTTAAAAAACAACTGATTTACAAGAACCAAGTACTTGCAGTGATAAATAAACAAGACTTGGATCAGTTAGGACTATTTAAAAAAATCAATAAGATAAATTGTTATTGGCATTATGAAGAGTGCTCAGATTGAAATTTTAATAATAGAAAGGAAAAGAAATACAGAGGAAGAGAGGATGAAAACATGAGTGATAGTAATAGAGGAAATGAGCTCAAAGTGTAAGCAAGAAAACAAGGGGGAGAGATAAAAATCAGAAGGGCTGAAGAGAGCAAGAATGAAAAATAGTGGGTAGAGAAGAGAGTGATTGTGTTTAAAAGAGGGATAATGACATAGGGGATAAAGCAAGCTTAGAGAGAAAGAGAGAGGAGAGAGTGAGTATAGGCGCAAAGAAGAGAGAATCAGATAAAGCTAGACAGTGGTCAGTGGTTGTCGTTAAGCGAGAGATAGTGAGACCAGGGAAAGCTCATTAGGGAAAAGATTAATGGCAATAATTAAAAGATATCCGAGCTGAATCCCTGCGCATAAGAGAGCGCCCCCAGTGATGGATGATGATTGTGGCATTAAGTAGCACTCGCCGGGGCGTTTAACGACGTCATGAAAATTACATTATCTTGCTGCACCCTCACGTATCATCCGTGAGCCGAGCCACTGAGATGCATTAGCAAATGGACTTTAGCACTGTGAGTGTGAGTGGCTAATGTGTGTGTATGTAACGTGCGTGCGTGTGTGTGTGTGTCTGGGGCTTTGTCGCTACAAAGCGGTTTCCTGTGCTTAGCTTACCTATTTACCGAGTCAGTGTCTAAATCTCTATCCTCCAATAATCATGATTATTATATCTTGATGTTATCTCTATGTAGAATGTAGATTGTTATTGATTACGGTAAGTGCTTTTTGTTCAATGTAGATTTCCTCTACATCTCCATTCCCAATATGTTACAATAGATCTTATATGATATTTTTACACAACAGTTGATGTCAATTCAAGCAAAACAATCATTTATTTGAGAATTGTAATAAATGGCCAATTCGTTGGAAAACAGATATGACTTTTATTGACTATATGATGAGAGCCAGAAGGGCATTAACTCACACACTTTTACATTCAGTTAATTCTCTTTTAGTTCTCAGTAGACAATATGTATCAAGACCTTTCTCTTTCTCCTTGTGTTTTAAAGGAATTATTTTTCCTTGTAGATTATATGGCTGCAGTTATGGATGAAATATTAATCTTATTTGTGCCCCTCTTTATATCTAAATAGTCCAAGAGTGCATGTATTATTTTACTGGTACTTAAACAAACTATTAAAAAAAATACAAATTACAGGTGTTTTTTGTTTATTTGTAATTTGATATACCCATTTCTATCTAATCAGTGATTTTGTTAAGAAGTAAAGTACAAAGTCTAGCCAATAATTCAAATAAAGAATAGTAATAAGGTTGTTTGAATATGACATTGCTTCTGTAGTAGTTCAAATGTCCTTGTTTTGGATAATTGTAAATTATGCGGACAGTTTTCTTGAGATCTTGTTGCAACTAAATCCTATATGAATAAATCTGATATTAGATAGGTGGATTGATAAAGATTATTACTTTCTAATGTCTATTTTTTATTTACTAGAAGATAATTTCAATGCTTAAAAATGAAATTACAGTTGCATTAATGCCTAAGTCATCTTGTAGACATGAAGAGCAATTTATTTCAATATCACTACCAAGACAAGTGAGTGAGCCACACACAACTGGTATCTATTTCTGCATACAGACTATCATTATCTCCGCAGCTAAGTGTGCCCTTCAAAACAGCATGGATTTAGAGGAGTAGAGAGAGAGGGTATCATAATCATTATTGTGACGTATCTGAGCATATCACTCACACACACATACACACACGTACACACGCATATTAACTCACATGTGAAGTCGATTGGGAGAAATGGGGGGTGGAGAAGAAGGGGGGAAAAAAGATGAGCAACCGCAATAGGATCGTCTGTCAGCCATGTTTTCCATCTCCATGAATATTCGATAGACAAATCGTCGGGTTGCCGTGCGGCAACGGCATCTGCCATTAACAATGTTTGCGCTATTGATTGAAAGCGATCCTCTTTGGCTGTGCAGAAAGAATAACCAACGATTTAAACAGCTGGACACCGAGGGCTTGCTTCAGCGCTGTGGCAAAAGGAAAGGTGTCTTTGGTAAAGAGATTGAAATCAATAGGTTTCAGTAACATAAACTATGCATATACCTCCATGTCAATTATCTATCTTTCATCTGCTGATATGGAGGTGGAATATGAAACACCACTCTTGTCATTTTAATCAGACAATCTAGCAATTTAGGACTGATGTACCAGTAATTGCTGGAACAATTTGACTGATTTATCAAAGTGATAAAGTGACTGGATTCATTAGCTTTGATATCTTCAGGTTACTTACTAGGGAATGGAGATGGAGAAATTCAATTTCATTTGATTAGTTTAAATGAAGCCAAAATTCACAGGTATTGAAGAAATTAATAAATATTTCAGTCAAATTTTCATCTTTATAATTATCAGAGGCATTTTTTTTGCATTAGGCAGTCTTATGTTACAGGCATGTGTTGGGGAGTTTTTTTGGACTTAAAAGAAATATATGAAATTGTATAACTTAAAATATATCTTCTGATATAGATGTATCATATACCAAAAAATATATTGTCAGATTTAACAGGAAAGGTTATTAAATGAAAAGAATCAAATGAACAAGGACTGATTTTGTTGCATACACCCATGGATATGTTACAGGAACAGAAAGAAAGCATCTAAACAATTGGAAAGATGTATGGAGTAATAGGGTAAAGCAGAATCTCATCTTTATCGCTTTGGCCGGCTGGGTCTGGAATATAGAAAGAGGCATCTTATGAGACAGGACAGATTGACATTTTCTGCACTGATCTGTTAAAGGAGATTGTTCTCATCTCTCATAGGCTCAGAAACATATATAGATTTCATTAAGGGCTCGGAGAAGGGAATATTATATATCTTAGCCGTGTCGCCACTGCACTTTAGCAGTGCTCCTCAAAGTGGCCGAGCAAATGGGATACTTTATTGTCAAATTTATTTCGGATAGAGGGCATCTTTTGTGTCTGTCTGGACTTAGGGATTGGGGTAGGAGTTCCCTCCTGGGGTTGTACTAGACCTCCAATTAATTTAACCAAGATCAGTTTTTTTATTTATTTTTTATAAATGAGTGATAATGAATGATTTTGATTTTTCATTCAAATTCAATGCATGTACTTGTAAGTAAGGAATCGACAATACATTCCTGTGTCTTATCAATTCCCCTTTTCTACAGAACTGATCATTTTGTTGCTAATGTGTCTTGTTTTCCTCTCAATCCTTTCATTAAATATAAATTCAAATCAATCTTACATTTTTTGACTCCCCTCCTTTTTCTCACTTCCTGTATCTGCTTAAAAAAACCTTTCCCCTCCCCCACCCTCTCTCTCTCTCTCTCTCTCTCTCTCTTTATCTCATCCCTCTCTTTTTCCTTCCTTTCCTATCTCTCCCTCCTCCATTCACTCTCTCTCTCTCTCTCCCTCCCTCTACCCTCCTTCCCTCCCTGTCACCCTCCTTCCCCATCCTCCCCCTCGTCGTCCCCTATTCCTTGTTCTACCCCCATCTCCATCTCACCCACACTCCGGCTCTCATCTTCACCCTCATTGGTTCACCATCCTCATCATAGCCCTGCATTGGTTATGAGCAATTATGCCTGTAATTTGAACACGCCTGGATTTGACGTCAAGGCATTTCCTTGATAGTGCTACGTTTCGCTAGGTCGTTAGTGCGCTTTATAGCTTTGGGGGTAAATAATGGCGGTGGTGTTCATATCAAATCATCAATTTCTTTGAATGAAGAGGCAGTCCAATCTAGTGTGATACATATTGTGCACAATTATTTACTGCTGCCACACATTTACAATATATGATATTCATATATGTCTGTGCATATATTCACAAGCACTTCTTAACAAGTGACTTAGTACAGGTATCACTTATGTATTATATTTTATTACAATATGACAAAGACGGATTAGTGATGGTTATATGTCTACAAAGACAACAATAATTATATTTTTATTCAATACTCAGATATAACTGGTACATTTTCATGTAGCTATATAATTAGAAGAGGAAGGTCACACTTTTATTGTATTGAAAATTGATTCTTTGTTAAGTAGATTGATGGTTTCTTTATTTTAATTACTCTTAGAAATTATGATATTGCTTACAGTGCTCTTTTGATAGTGCTATGTTTTCTTACTTTTGTTATTTAATATTTTAGATGGCACCTCGTAAGTTAGATTATTTTTTCAGCACAAAGGGAAATTAATAATCTTGAAAACAAATAGTGTCAAACTATTTTGTATGATTAATAAATGAGTTTAGATGTGAAGTAGTGGTGGGTATAGTACTAGAGACTGCAATTAGTTAAGTGCAAATGATGTGAAATGCAAAACACCATGGCCTTGAACATAAATTTGAGTTTCTTTTATAATGTACCGTCGGTATGAATTGTGATAGCATTGTTATCATGAGACAAAGGAGTCCATAAGGCCTTGCTTTTTAATTGTGTTCCATAGAATTAGGTTATGGATCAGTTGATTAGAGATTGGTACACCACTTGTGTTGATCTAGCAACTTGAATGTTTTCCTATTAGCAAGATGCTAAGTAATTAATTCCTGTATTCATTATATTTCAGGGATGGGTTTTTAATCATCACGTGAATTGACAATCACATCAATAATTATTTTGGTATCATATTGTACTTTAATGCATTACGTGAGGCTGTTTCTGTCATATAGTAGAATGAATTGTAATAAATATGTGGACATTCATACAACTGTTATTGTAACCTTGGTTGGTCATGTGATTTATATTTCACTGATTTGTGCACCATCTCCACCTGAAGCCTTTCATGTCATTCAAGCATGTCATTGAAGAGAAACAAATCAGCCGACATTGTGGGACTAAGAAATGCTAACTATATTTTCTGATCTATTTTGTTGCTCAATGTAAAACACATTATTGAAGTCATATTTTGTGTTTGCATATATATATTTTGATGGGATATGTTTATCTTCTCAAGTAAACCAATGCTTGTAAAATGATGATTCATATCTTGATTAAAAACAAAATCATATTCAGGATTGAATATACGCTTAGCCAGAAAGAATCGAAATATTTTTCAAAATAGGATAATTTCCTCCTTCTCCCCCTTCCTTTCCCCTGGAAATCCATCACAGTTTTCAGGATCATTTATCATACAAACATTCATATTTTTTGTGTAATTGGTGGAAAAAAAACAAGTTGAAGGATAGTAATACTCTGTGTTGCCAAGTAAGTAATCATACACAAAGCTGAGACAAGCAAAATAAGAATTATTATAATCCAGATCATTAGTGTTGCAGGCCGATGATGCGATTAGGCGTCTTTCCAGCGTGGGCAAGTGTCCAATTCTTAACAATCCTGTAAAAAGAGTTTTTTATTCCTTGTCTGTCATCGTGCTATGGGTTTTTGTAATCTAGGGCTATCAAACTTTTGTAGTTTAGGGCTATCAAACTTTCTTTTTCAAAGAATGGATGGTAGTATAAGAAAAGAAGAGTCATGAGCTTTAATAGCCTGGGGTGGTGACATATTTTATTTAAGAAATTTGAAAATATTCATAAGTAACTGATTATTAGAAATAGTCAGATATTTTAGAGAGGATTTTGCATGTATACTACATCAATATGAAATATTTACATGGCATAATGCTTGTTAGGGTCTGATCCTGCCAAGACTACTTGTCACTCTACATGTATAGTTTGTTGATAATCTGGAAATTCGATCTTAGGATTTTCAGAGGGGGCTGCAACTTAGGCATGTCGCACGTTGCCCATGTTGACAAATTTCAAATTTCTGCTCTCCCAGCCCAAGCGAGGTTGATAGTGGTTGGAGAGGGAAAAGGAGAGACCCTCATGCCTGGTTTGGGATTCAATCAGCGAGGTCTGTCTGCCAGAAATAGGGTCTAACCTTCACCCCAGGGTGACTGACTGATCAGACCTACAACTTGTGAGGGAGTAAGAGAGAGAGAGAGAGAGAGAAAGTGAATGCATACTAATTTACGGCCTGTCACACCTAGCCGATGTACCTCGCCCTTACTAAACCGGAGCACACAATTAACAACGGCAAGAAAATCGGCGGTGTCCTACCGATGTAAGAGCCGATGTGCTACCGAATACCACTTCTCTGTCACCTTAGTGTTACCTATGCGCCGCCGTTGTTCTACCGGTGTGCCGCCGATGTGCTGCTGATGTGATACCAAAGTGTCGGTACACATTGAGGCCACCGGAGAGCTGCCGATCTATGCCGGGGCGCTACAGGTGCTCTACCAACATTAGGGACTTTTCGATTTGCACGTTCACTAGTGGACTGTGACGTATGCGGTCATTTTTTAAGCAGGGTTGATGAGGCACGCTGACTGTAGTTCATTACCTTTTCGATTTCACACAACAACGACGTGAGTGAGTGCGAAATTCGATCGAATAGCTGAAGATCCAACACCAAATTCGGTGCATGGGACTGTACTCGAAAGTTATGCTGCAACTGAATGGCGATGCATAAATAAAATGTGTTCAATTTATGGATTATTCTGCAACAATTTTAATTTTAGGGACATTACAGACAAGAGAATGTGTTAATATGAGAGAATTTACGCTTCCACCACTCTCCGGTTCCAGAATTAGGTCAATTGGGTCCATTTTGTGACTTCAATGTGCTGTTTCATATCTACAAAATATTGCTTACGAACATGTACCGTCACAGTTTGAGAACGACGGCAAAACAAGGGTGACCGCATTTGGGAATTCTGCTACGAACGATATGTTCGTCGATGCGCAAGCGCACTGCTTCAAAAATGATGCATACGTCGCAGTCCACTAGTGAACTTGCAAATCAAAAAGTCCGTAATCACGAAGTCAGACTGGAGTACTGTCGTTGTACTGCTGTTGTAGTCCCGTTGCTCTCTCGGGCAGCATGTTCTTAGCGATGTGATATCGATGCGCTGCTGTACTAGAATAGATCCCCGAAAATCGCCATATTTGTGCTCCGGTATGGCTCCGGCGAACGAGCCAAATCGGCTAGGTGTGACAGGCTCTTAAAGGACGGACTACAGAGAGACTGAAAACAAATACTGTAGAGGGACAGACAGACAGATGAACAGACAGACAGATGAACAGACAGATAAAGAGAATGAACTTAAATCTTTAAAGATACATAGTTGAAGCATTGTGGTACTTGTGGAAAATCGATGCAGTGACGAGAATGTCTTGTAACTTTTAATACATATTTATCGGAGCCATCGTCTGTTATTAATCTCATTTTTTCCAACTATTCCAGTATGGATCGAATCCATTCGGTCCTAACCGTTGTTGTTTTGTTGTACAAGCACTCCCTCCCTCCCTCCCTCCCTCCCTCTTTTTTTTTGTAGATACGTTATTTTCCCCTACTATTTGGATTCATGGCATTCATAAATACATCATCCGTCTACCAGTATTCATATGACCTCTAAAATTAAATTAAATTCTAATGTAATTGTTTGCATTGCAAAATTTGCGAGTCTCCATTCCACTTTGGAGAAAAATATAATACAGTTTATACTTGATGTAGCTCTATAATTTTCAAACAGTTAAATATTCTTATTGTCTTTTTCTTTCCTTTTATCACCATAGACCTGAAGAGCATTTTGAGCGCTATGCCTCCTACCCTGGTCTCCGGCCTCCGTTCCTGCCTCTGGGGTCACCCCATGCACAACTCTTCCCCCACCCAGCCATCAGCCCACTCTTCACTGGGTTACGCTACCCTGCAGACCTTCAGGCTGCTATGCAGATGCCCCATCTCTCACCCGGGGCCATGTCATTTGGGGGACTGGGTAACCCCATCACTGCAGCAGAAAGGTAACTTTTCCTGTTATTACAGTTTTGTTTGTATTTCTTTTTTAATGCCTGGATTACATTTGGCTTGGGATTAGTCTACGGAGCCCCTATCCTGCCCATATCCCCTTTTCCGTGCGGGCTCCGTAAGGAGGCAGGAGACGGCCATGAGATTTTCGTACGGATTCACGGGCTCCCCGGGGCTCCGCGGCCTCTACGATTTTGTTTCGCAGAAAGTTATACAAATTTGAAAAATCATAAGCCAGTAGTCCGTAGACAAGTCTTAGGTGTCATTGCGCAATCCCCGCACGGGCATCGCGCAGAGGACTCGCGCTGATCGTGCAGCAAACGCACGATTTTTCGGTGAACATGGAGGCAACAAAAAAAAACGCTTAAAAACGGCATGGCGGCTGCACGGTCACCGCGCCTTCTCCGCGCAACCTTTGCACGGAAGCTGCACAGGCTTCGTACGATTTCCGTGCGGAGGCTGCGGAGACTGCACGGCTACTGCATTGAAATTGCACGATTTTCGTATAATCTCTGATCAGCCTCTGTACGGATTTGCCCCGGCCTGCCCCCGAGGGCCAATACAAGAAATGGCACGTTGCTCGTAGATAATGTAAACACAAACATCGTAGCCTCCTACGATGCCCCTAAAATCGCACGAAAAATCGTAGACTAATTTATCGTACGGCGCCCGGGGCAAATGTAATCCAGGCATAAAGGCTTCATATATATATATATGATGTACTTCGTTGCTCGTAGATAATGTAAACACAAACATCGTAGCCTGTAGCTCCCTACGATGCCCCTAAAATCGCACGAAAAATCGTAGACTAATTTATCGTACGGCGCCCGGGGCAAATGTAATCCAGGCATAAAGGCTTCATATATATGATGTATTTGACCATTGTCTAAAACTCAATTTGCAATATCACACTTTAAAGGTAATGCAAAGTTTTGGGAAATTTTGAAATTGGACGGAGAGTAATTCTTTAAATTGTTGATATATTTGGATGCCCCTGTGGATGTATTATAAGCACTAAAACATTTAGCCCCTAAAACACTTCTGCTTTCGAGCAAATTGAATAATCAAAATTTACCGGTGCTCCCGGTAAATTTAAAATATTTCAAATAGCGCCTAAGACCATTCCATGGTAGCTGCGACCATGAAAATTTCAGAATATGTAGTTCTGATATATAATTTCCAAACGGGAATAGCAAATCGGTTGATTGTAGTAAGGAAACATTGTTTTAAAGTTAAAGTAATATCAGTCTTGAGAGGGCGCTATACAACCTAAAGAGTTTATTATTTACAATTTCATCACTTTAGACTCGATTTCAACCGCGACAACGATCATTGAATATTGTAAAATCGCATATTGCTTCCAATATGTTTATTTGAACCAAATTCAGGACCCATTACCAAAACTTTGTAATACCTTTAGATACTTAAAATCTAAAATTCTGATCATTTTATGTCAAATTTTTAAAGAATTGAGGTTACTTATTATAACCCGACTTTATCTTTCACAGTTCAATTTAGTGTTTGTGGCCTGTAACCAAAATCTGATAAAATAAGTTAGTGAACAGTCCTAATTGGAAACTTGCAACACAATCACTGGAAGAGAATATTTCTCCTATCTCCAGATTTGTAGGTCATCACTTCTCTTTCAAAAATGTTTATGAAATGCCTTGAGAAAAAATATTTTCCTTTCATTTTGCATTGATTTATTGATACTCCTGTATGTATTCTGTTCAACAAAGCGTTGTTCTTCATATACTCTTCAAGAAGAAATATAAAAATTGAATCTGTTGTACTGTATTTGATAAGGCATATTTACCTGTATACTTTTATAACAGAGAGAAGGTGCTACAGGAGCAGCAGCGAGAGAGGGAACGAGAACGACGGGCGGAGGAGTTGAGATTGGAGCAGAACCGAGAGAGGAGTAGGAGCGAGAGGGATTCAGCGTCTCTTCATCATGACAGGAGTAGGGCTGATGAGAGGAGGTACTCCAACAGCCCAGCAAGAGGTATTACTATGACCCTATTTCAGCGTTGTTCAAATAGAGGAAGTGTAATAGTACCTGCTTCTGGAATTATCTTGTATAGTACTGTCAAATCAGAAACTATCACAAATTCATAACAACAGCCATTTTTGTGGTGAGAAACTTCCAAAAGTTACAACAATATTGTGTTGAGATTATTTGGGGGCGTGAAGCTTTCATGTATCTTGAACACTCAAATTAGATTTGCAGTACTTGCTTGGCTGACAGGGTACAATATATTGTTTTCCCATTCACAATAGAAAGAGATTGAAATGAATATACTGTCTACTGATAGACAGAAGGATGTTAACTGCAATACTTATACATAGAGTTCAACCCCTCCTTGCTCTCCTTTATGTGTATATATTGATGGTACGCCCCTGATAGTACAGCAGTCAAGTAGACACAGAAATTAACGTTCAAATAAATCTGCAAACAAACCATTCATACTGTCTTTAACCAAATTGACTTCATCATCACTTGAACATATTGGAAATAAAGCTGATGAAGCAAGGAAAGCATTTTATCTTCATGTATTTATTCCTCATCCTCGTCCCCTCTAGATTCCTCAAGTTCCAGACGACCCCAGTCACACTCATCGGTGGGGTCCAGCAAACCCTCGCCCCAGGACCAAGGCCCCCTTCCTCTCCTGAAGAAGGCAGACAGGGAGGACAGATGGAGTGAGAAACACCGTCACACACCCCGCAGCGGACGGGAGGACCATCACCACAATCAGGAATCCCCTACTAACTACTCCCAGCATAGAGTGAGTCAAACATCATGACCACTTAAAAGTCATTATCATCGATCTTTATTTAAACCTTTTGATGAAAGGCTTACCAAGAAAGCAGTCAAAGGGACTACAACTAATAATAATAATAATATGGATATTTATATAGCGCCGGTATCCGCCAGGCTCTGACGCTCATGGCGCTGTACATATTACACATATTATAATCTCAAACATACTATAACTAAATGGCCTATCTCTGCGAAATCTCTTTGGGGAAAAGTAACAGTAATCACTAGAATTATTAAAATCTTCAAAAATTTTTTTTTTTTAATAGAGCAGACAACGGAACATTAGTTCAATGAGGTCTAAGTCATTACACTACAACTTCCTACCTTTTCATTTGAATCATATCTGGAGCTAAAGTGTACCACTGGTGTGTTTTGCATATGGTAGTATAGAGGACAGTTAACTGAGTTAAGTATTGATTAATAGTTTTGTTGTCAGTCACTTATATTTCTTGTACTTGATAATTATTTATGAATGCAATATATGCTATAGGGGGATATGCAACAAAGCAACTGGTGCTATTTATTAGTGTTGTAACTGCATGTGTACCATTGTTCTTTCCCTTTGTTTTCACAGGATATACCTTCCAATGATGCTACTCGCTACCTGTCAGACAGGGAGCGGAAAGCTCACCATGAGAGGGAGCTGTTACTACAACAAGACAGGAAGATTGCTGAAAGGTGAGCAGGAAAAAATTAGTTTATTGATTGTAGATTCTAATGTCACTCGTAGTGGTGCTGTGATTACACCATAAAAGTGAATAATTTGGTGTTATGCTTCTTTTTTTTAATAAAGGCTTTTCAATGTTTTTTGTACAGGAAAACTGTGTTTCATTTCTATGGATCCATGCCAATCATAGATTTTAACCAGATTGTAAAACAAATATTAACTTATCAACCAAAAAAATCCTTTAGTGTCAGTATTAAAGATTTATTGTGGGTAATTATTGTTAAACTTAGATTACCCTTTTTTTAAAACATGTAAATTAATTCTTAAATCAATTCAATTCATTTTAACATATTGGCTTTTCAAGTAAATTTGAGTACAATAAAAACAGATGCAGTCAAAACATAATGAGATCAGTCATTTTGACATACATTAATCTTAATTTGCTTCCAGGCATGAAGCTGAACATCGGGAGAGACAGAGAGAAGAGCATTCCAGCCATCATCCACCTCCCCTGACCTCTCTTCATGGGTCATCTCATCTATCAGCACATGTATCCTCCCACGGGTCATCCCATGGGTCATCTCACGGGTCATCCCATGGGTCATCCCATGGGTCATCGACCCACGGGTCGTCAACCCATGGCTTGCCACACCCCACCACCCATGAGGTTCACAACAAGCTCAGTGCTTATACCAATCATAGAACAGTGGATTATGAACGCTTGCCCCCTTCAAGGACGTTACATAACGATAGCAAACATGCCGAACGCATCCCCAGTGATCACAGACGGTTACAGCAAGCACATAGTGGCAGCGGCGGTGCTAGCAGCAACAGTAACAGTAAATCGAGTAGCCACGTACCTCTTAATTCAAATGTGGAGGACAAGGATCCACCGCGCCACACGCAGACTCTCTTGAAGAACCAGGCGCAGCTGGGACCCTACGACTTAAGCCACCCGCATGCAGAGTTCACCAGGCATATCCATGAGTTCTACCGCAATCAGCATATACGGGACGCCCTACCAGGTCACATGAACAGGTCGAGCTCGGAGCCAGCCATCAGTAAGCTGGATCTGGAGGAGAAGCGGAAGAGCGAGGAGAGACTCAACGGTGTCTACGCCTCCAGCGAGAGTGAATCAGACAGCGAGGAGGAGTTGGAGGATAAGCGGGAGCGGCATCGGAGGAGGATGATCCGCATCGTCAAACGATCCAGACTCAAGATGGATGCTAACGAGAAGAAGTTTGGATTCCTCAATACTATGGGATTAATCACTCATAAAGACAGGAGGGGTAAAGACACTTCTGCTAATTCTAGAATGCATATCTCACGTATCTCACGTATGTCACGTATCTCAAGTTCTACAGACACAAGTACCATAAATTGTGTTGACATTTTGCCCTTTTAATATCATCAGGGTAATGACCTCTTAACCAGTGATTTTTAGGTTAGACATCAAGAGGAAATGCTTTGGAATAACATTGTACGATGTATCTGATACATGATTTTTTATATATTATGAGTTCAGATATGAAAATATGAAGCTTTTTGAGGTTATTGTGAGATATCTAACTGAAAAATATGCTATGGTAGATTTTATTCATAGATATGAGAGATGGATGTTCAGGACAATATTTGCATCAAATGAAGCTATTATTCTTACCTGGACTGTGAATTTTTTGATATTCAGTGAACCTCATTTTCATTCTTGCCACAGAGGTGAGACGAGATCAGAGGCGGAAGAGGAGGCGGATCTACGGAGAGGACATGCCCCCAGCCAAGGTATCTAAGGTGATGCCCCAACCCCCTCTCTTACCCTCTGCTGCACCCCTCACCCAGGATGACTTTCAGAAGGAGCTCAACTACCCTCACAAGTGCCGCTTTCTCCGCATCTTTGGACTGGATACGCTCACACAGGAAAAGAAGCAAGGTGAGGTCACTAAGTAGATGTTCAGAAAATTTGTATGTCATGTGATGATGACAAGCAGTGTATCTCAGCTACCTATGAGAAAAGGAATAACCTCTTCCCCCAATCTCCTTTCAATGTTTTCATATGAAGGGGCAGCCACTTAACGTTAGGTCGTTAGCAGGCATTCCTAGATTTGGGCAAAAAGTTAACTTCACTTTCTATATTACTTTATATCTAAGTTATAGTTGTGCACTCTTTTAGATTTAAACAATTTTTTGCATTTAGGTATTGTAGAGAACATCTGTTGGGTAGAAAAAAGAAAGTGTTTATTATGTAGCTATTGTTACCTGCCATTCTTTTCTTCTTCTTCATACCTGGTATGTGTATGTTTTATGGTTTTAGTTCTATCAAAGGTAGCCAGGTGTAGAGCATGGCATCAATCTACTTTTGGTTGCGTATGTGTGTTTTTTAATGGAAACTAATTCAGATTTTCCTATTTATTCTTTTACTTTTCAGGCATGGCTAATGCCAAGAAAGCAGTAGAAGCAGACAGAGAACGTAAGATAAGGAGAGATAATAAAGATGGTGATGCACCACAGCCTAACAATGCTGATGCCCACAGCCCAGGTGAGTATCATTTATAACACTATTGTACTTATCCATGTGCAACTATGGATAGTCAGTTCCAGACATTTGCAATCATGAGTCTCTATATGCTGCTATCTATCTATCTATCTATCTATGTTTATCTGTTACATGCTGGCACTGTTGTTATCTGTCAGTCTCTTCAATGAATCTGTGTATCGTGTGGCCTTTAAAGTGAAAAACTGCATGTAGCACTGAATGATATTGCAGAATACTATTTACATTATGAGATGGGAACCGTATCTGGAAAGAACTATGAAAGCTTAACCCAAACTAAATGGAATTGTCAACTTTGTTGCGTGCAGCGTGGTGATTTTTACATGCCATTAAATAAGTGTCATGAATAATTTGTTCTTCTAATCTAGCTCTTTTGTTTTCATCTATTGCAGCAATAGATGCAGTGCTCCAGCAGAGATTACAAGAAGGAAAGGAGGGTTCCCCTTACATCAACTCTCACCCTGGTCTGCAGACCCCCCTCAACCACCTCCAGATTGACGACAAATCCTCCACCCCACCTGTACCTCTAGGATTAATCGCGGGTTCAACTGCAGGAGCGGTGTCATCAACGACCAATCACAACAATGCACATTCCCCGAGCGCTGTAGACTCCTCAGCATCATCAATGCCCGGCCCTGCCTCTAATAACAACCAACAGCTACTGAAAACGGCACCTCCGGTAGGCAGCGGGGACGTGGTACCGACGAAGAGCGTGGATGCCATGCAGCTGAAGAAGGAAATCAAGCAAGAGGTGATGAATGGTGAGTTGGCCAGCTATCGTAGGAGATCGGACGCCTCGTCATCTTCATCATCGTCATCGGAAACTGTGCTGAAACAGCCATCGCCATTCACCATCTCATCATTCCTCAACACCTCGCGGCATAACTCAACCCCTATCTCAGATGGTTTCGCTCAGGAGTTCCATCAATCGGTGCTGAGATCTACTCAGGAGAAACTCAATCAAAAGAAAGGTACAAGACAGAGAGGTTGGAAGATGGATGTAGGGAAAGGTTAATGGAAGAGAGAGAGAGAGAGAGGAAATATATTGATTGAGGATGGACAGAAAGAGAATGACAAAATTAGACATGGATTTTAAAAAAGACGGAGAACAAGGAAAAACTAAAAGAATTTGTCTAGATATTTAGGGGTTGATAAAAGTGATTGTAGTCTTCTTTGAAAACAAAATATGTATAGTTCACAGTTATAATCTGTGGAGACATAGGGATGCTTTATAATGTACAAATATATATCGTAACGTAGAAGTACCTTAAACCCTCAGATACTTGGGCTCTTAAAAAGACAGTTAATTCCTTTTACATATTCAGTCATCAGACTTTGTACTTTCTGATTTAGACTTGCAACTTTTGTACATACTCTCTATCCAGGTGCAAGTTCAAACTCGTCTCAGAACGATTCAGCAGCTAAACGCGACTATCTCACCATTCCACCAACATCATCTTCATCATCATCATCATCGTCATCAACCTCCAGCAGGCATCAACACCACCACCACCATCATCCGCCTTCATCCACGCCACCATCATCATCATCATGCTCATCATCATCCATGTTACCATCAGCTGCACCGTCACAGCAGAGTAGCAGACACAAGCCACTAATGATGAATAACCGTCTCTATTCCTGGCCGGGATGGGAGGTCGTCTCAGAGTCATACCATAGATACCTAGCAGGTATGAATCCAACCTAAGATTAAATCTTGTCATGTGTGTTTGAAATTTATAAAATTTTGTACATCAACCAATTTCCTTTTTGAAGTAGCCATGTGAAAGGCAGTTGTTTGATTGGTAGAAAGCAATAATGATGAAAGCATTATTATGTGTGAAAATATTTTAGAGTCTGTGATGTCTGATTTATAACTATTGAAAATCTGAAAGTGTTCCCTGATGAGAAGTACACATTACACTATACTACTCCATAACTATGCCAGAAATCTTCCATGTCATCGCATCAAACCACATGTGCTTAATAACAGGACTGTTAGTATCATAAAATAGATTTTCTTAAAATCTACTTTCGTTCTTCTCACACAGAGCAAAGATCAGAGAGATCCATGCTTTTGGAACACTTAACAGGCCTTACGCACCACAATGCAGAACTTAATGGCAATGCTGAACTGCTTGCAAGGAGGAAAAATGTAAGTATGTGTAACAGGTCATGCCAGTATTATAAAATATCATGTAATTTTGGGTGAGTTGGTAGAGAGGTCAGCTCTCTTATCTGATGGCGAAACAGCCCGAGGCTAAAACCGAGTTAGATATGGTCTCCAGCTTTGAATACGCATATCTGATTGATACACTTCAAAACAAATCAAATACTCATCCATACAGAGTGGGAAAGGGAAATCAATTCAGAAAAAAATTGAAATGAATTCTAGAAGGAAAAAAGAGAATACAGATACTGTAAAGAAACATTTTGAGAAAAGTTGGTCAAAGAATATTAAAGTGATGAATTTTGATTTCAATCTCCAATTAACAATTCAGTCATGTATATGTGATGCCATGAAGGACAACCTTCCAGTTACTTTGTACATCCGAATCCTTTTACAAATACTTCCCTCGTAGGAGAAACCATGCCTATTTAAATCTTGAAGGTATTAGGTAACTTTGCCTCTGATTCTAAACAAAATCTTGGATAATTATAAACCTTTACATGTAGGTCAGAAATGAATCCCATGACTTTTACAAGCCAATCGCATGTTTGATTATCAAGATATTTATGATTGGAATTCAAAATTTCAGAAACTGTTTTCCCAACAGTTTTGGACAGCTTTTATAACACTACAGTCTATTGGGGAAAATGAGTACGGTATGGTAAAACCAGTCGCTCAAAGATTTTTACTTTATTGAAGCGCAATTTTTTTGGCTTCAATATTACACCATATCACAGTATAGAGTACCGAAGCTGTGACGTCATAAAAATCTATTTTTGGAATTTCTCAATTTTTTCTTCATTTTCCGAAAGAGCACCAAAAATAATGCCCAAATGTCGAAAACCAATTGAATATGTTAAGTATTTGCCGAGATATGACCATCTGAGTAAAAAGATTGCCTATGGGAACTCAGTGTTATATTGCTCTGGCTCATAACATTAGTTGAAATTTGTTGAAATGTATAAACAGGGGAACAATTGTAACTCATTTATTTTTCAAATATTTAAATATTGCAGTTGACAAATCTATTTAATTTATGCGAAACCTTCACCCCAGAAGAGCAACAACTTATTTATTAAATTTGCATTCTGACAATTGTAGTACAAACGATATTAGCAGGAGAATGAAATACTTCATCACCACACCCACGTGGGAAGGAAGCGTCTATAAATTTGAATACATTAACTTGATAAACGCCTTCGCATAATACTTCACATTATCAAGAAAATGGTGATGCCCATGTCGTGCAGAGAAATTGTATATTATGTTAAGAATATACCTCTCTCATACACTGTGCTGGGGAATCTTGTATATTATGTTAAGAATATACCTCTCTCATACACTTTGGTGGGGAATCTTGTATATTATGTTAAGAATATACCTCTCTCATACACTTTGGTGGGGAATCTTGTATATTATGTTAAGAATATACCTCTCTCATACACTTTGGTGGGGAATCTTGTATATTATGTTAAGAATATACCTCTCTCATACACTTTGGTGGGGAATCTTGTATATTATGTTAAGAATATACCTCTCTCATACACTGTGCTGGGGAATCTTGTATACAGGGGCGGCGATTTCTTTTTATGACTGGGGGCGAAATGCGAGGGACGAGGAGCAGTGGCGTAATGACCAAAAACGTTTGGGGGAGAAGAAAAAAATCCGCATCACCACCATTCTTACATGTTATATGAAGGCCCGATGAACGTTTTTCAAAAGGGGGCTAAAGTATTTACGATCAAGTAGAGCAAAGCAAGTGGAGCGTAAATTGACGTGGGGTCCAGCCCCGGCGGGGGTCAAGGGGCAGAGCCCCATGAAGCTCAGGGGTTTTAGGCAGTTAATTAAGGTCAGATGAGCAACCAGGGGCCCAGCTTAGGGCCCCTGGTGGGGTCCAGGGGCGGAACCCCCGGAAGCTCAGGGGTTTTAGGCATTTAATTACGGTCAGATGAGCATATTTTTATAATTTTGTGTCACTGGGATGCAGGTCACAAACTGGAGTGGGGTCTGGTGGCGGACCCCAAAAGCTCAGGGGTTTTAGGCATTTAATTACGGTCAGATGAGCAACCAGGGGCACGCTTCAGGACCCTTGGTGGGGTCCAGGGGGCAGAGCCCCCGGAAGCTCAGGTGTTTTAGGCATTTAATAACGGTCAGATGAGCATCCAGGGGCCCGCAATATCTACAATATCTATTTGTACATTTTGAAGGATATTATGCGAGGGAGCGAGAAGTTTTTTGCATTTTATTTGTCTAAACACTGCACTCTTGGGCCTTCCAAAGCCTAAAAGTGTGTTGCAGTCTTCAGTCAGTATTTGCTATACATTTTTTTTTGCACTTTTTCATATTTTCCGGGGGACGATCCCCTAAAATCGAGGGGGACGTGTCCCCCCTGTCCCCCCCGGGATCGCCGCCCCTGCTTGTATAGAATATACCTCTCTCATACACTTTGGTGGGGAATCTTGTATATTATGTTAAGAATATACCTCTCTCATACACTGTGGTGGGGAATCTTGTATAGAATATACCTCTCTCATACACTCTGGTGGGGAATCTTGTATATTGATAGACAAGAATACAATACATCTCTTAGAATAACTTAAGTTATTTCTAGGGGTTGGGATTTCTTTGAAGGTTGGTAGAAGCTTAAACCATTGTTATGATTACCCCAACCAATGAATGTTTTCTGAATCATAATTTATGTCTTCCTCTTTCTCTTTTCCTCATTGGCACACACCTGACAGGAGTTGACAGAGCGCATGTACGAGATGCAACGAGAATATGAGAACTACATGCGAGAAATGCATCTACTTAGACAGAGAACAATGGACCTAGATAAGACTACTAAATGATGTTGCTTCTCTGTCTGTCTAGTAGACTTATCACCAGCAATGAGAGAGTGCAGGTACCGTCAGCTCTTTCTTCTCAAACAGTAACCATGGTTGGCGTTGATTATAGTGAAAGTAAAAAGCCTTGCTGAGGACGTTTGCAATCTTATTCGATGGTGCATTGATCCATGTCGGATGTCTTAGTGTGCAGATTTTTGCCAGATAATCAAACAGACTTTTGAATTCCATTCCTTTGTTAGCTTATAGTCTCTGTTCTTCAGTTCAAATTTTGATTTCCTTAGTTATTATGGATGATGGAAGCGTGCAGTAGGAGGTTCGACAGAACTGGACAGGAGCATAGGGGGAGATTTATGATGGCTTTTTTTGGAGGGGTACTGATTGCCCGCAGATGTGGCAGATGGACGAAAGGAAACAAAGAATCAAACTTCATCAACAAAACAACCAATAGAGAGGATGCCCAAATTTGCCGTGCATTAGGATTCAATGAAGTACAGATGAAGGATGAGTTTGTCAATGAGCGGAAAGTATTCCTGTTCATCACAACATGAAATGATTCATCATTTTACAGGATACCGGAGGAGCAGAAATTTTGAAACATACATTTCCAATGTATTGCAACAAAATTATTAACATTTTGAAATAGATTTTCATTTTTTTAAAGGAAAATGAGGAATCAGTTGAATTTTAAAGCCCTCTCAGGTTACATATGATAAATAATAACTGTAAATCACTTGGAGAGATTTGTATTAAGCACTATAGAAATCCAAATTATTTATTTGGATTAATGAAATTATCAAGATGAAAATTTGAGAAACAGTAAAATCCAAAGTAATTTTCACAGAAAAGTTTCTAGACGTACACAAGACATGGGTGCTTCATGGGTGCTTCATGGGTGCTTCAGAGCGGTCGTACAAGTTCCTTGACAGAACACCATGTATTTTGATGGATGTCTGTTGAGGCATGATATACAAACCTGTCTTATGTACATAAGTGTCTGAAAAGAGAGATAGAGAGAAAAAGATGATGAAAACATGGACCAAGAAAATTATAAATCAAAGTCTGACTCCTGACTGAAATTATCCATATATTTTCCAGTCTGGTGTTTTTTAACCACTCAAGAGCAGCTGTTAGATTTGTGAAGTGTCTCATTTGTTTACCCAACAATGTAACAATACTGAAGCTATGCTTTTAGTGAATTTTTGCAGTTTGCCTGCAAGATAAAACTAGAAAGCCTGCAACTAAAAAGCATTTAACAGGTAACACTCAATTTCACTTCCCCCATTTATTTCATCACTTGAAATATCTATAGATTTTGTGTGTGTGTGTGAGTATCTCATTCTGTTTGGTCATTTCAAAGGAAATGCAGTTGGCATCGTAGTACAAATGGACATTTTTGTAATAAAATTTGGCAGGCACTGTAAGAAAATTGTTGAGAATGAGAGTGCTGTGAGCAATATGCATGGCATACATGGAGCTGCATGGCATTATGAAAGTCAGGCTGGTATAGTTTATGTACATGTATATTTATTCTATGACTGGAAATGCTGTCTTAGATATTTTTGTCTGGCTAGCAGGGCTATTTGGTTTTAGACATGCTATTTATTTTATTTATACAATCAAATTAACTATGGATTTTTCTGCTGTAGATTCTGTATGTTTTGGCAGCTTTCCCTACATTTATAGGATAGTAATTCCACATTATTTATTCACAATTGTAGTTTCCCTGTTGATTTTGAAGGTTCTGATTTCTTAGGATAAAGGTAAGCATATTCCGAGTATCTTGAAATATTTTGTTAGAAGGAAAAGCAGAAGGTATCAGACCAAGAGAGAAACCAAGAACCGACCGGGAGGGGAACATAAAGACATGGAGTGGAATGACACTGCAAGAGTGTATTAGGGTGCCTGGAAATAGAGATACATGTCAGAATGTTGTTGTCAATCTCAGAGCTCGGAAAAGATACCTTGATAGATAGATCCAATTAACAAAGTGCTGTTCCTGGATGATTGGATTCAATTAGAAGTGCACAGCCTTAACTTTACCATGAAGCATTCCTGCCAGTCTACATTTCACAGATGCATAATTCCAATCATAAAAATACATTCTTTCCAAGCAGAAATACAGATTGTATCAAACTCACTACTACATGGTAGCTTATGAGACAATAAATCAATATTTATCCCAGACTTTTTTTGGTAATTCTTAGAAGATTGTGACTAAGTAGTCCATTTCATTTTCATAAAAAATCTAGACAAAGTACTGCTACCATTTTCCAAATTTGAACAAGTATAAGAGGGAAGTTAGGATAACTTGACTTTCTTGTTTTATACATAAAGTTTCTTTTCATATCATTCTTCTTCTCACGTAGCCAAATGTTATTTTGTTGTCCCATAGTGTTATAAGTAAGCATCTTTATATCTTTGAAGCAAAGTGCAATCATGTAAAATACATTTCACTTAATGTTCATATCTATTATTATCCACTGTTGGATTGAAATGTTTTTTTCCTCGATGTTAGGAAATATCTTTCATAATTTATTAAAATGTGAGACACCTCCCCCACCCATATACAAGAATATTGCACCTGTGTGTTTTTATGTTTAACTGTACAATCAGTGCACCCGTTTGACTTTTTGCTTTTTTAGGGATATGCGCTGTTGTAAATTTGTAAATATTGCAGTTTTTCACTCAAAGCAGTCCCATTTTTATTCAACGTGGAGTTCCCTTTTATGTGTGGCAATATATGTATACATGTGTATATATGCATATATATGTTGTCATGTTGGTAGTTTTATACCTTGAATTTCATATGTAAAGTTGTTTTCAAAAGATTTCTAGTTTTACACAAACACTTTAATATTTATTTGAAGAAAAACAAGAAAAAAGGCAATTATAGATGTTAAATCTTTATAGTTTGGTTTAATAATAATGTGATGACATTAGACAAGAAGTCTCTCTTTCACTCTGTCAGAACACTCCTTTGGTACGAATACCCACAACACTCCATATCATATTTTTGTGAGTGAGAAGTAGAGTGTTGGGAAATCGTTTCTTTATATTTCTTTCAATCTCAGCTATCAAATGTAATTCTGGGGAAGAAATATTGGCCCATTCTCTCATTCTTACAAATAATGACTAAACAGCTATTTGGCCTTCAAAGAGTTATTGTGTTGAGAATGATTCAGTACCGGTAATATGAATCGAGTTTCTAATGTAAGGACCAAAAATTGATGTTACAGTGGACCAACTTTTTTTTCCTTTTTCCCTTTATTTCTTTTTGATAATTCCATGCCCATAGTCCGGACTAGACCAGTAAAGAAAGATATTCATGCAGTGATTTTTTTTCTTCTTCATATTTTTTCAATACATATCTGAAATTAATCCATTTGGATCAAATTTAAGAATGACAAAAATAATGCATAACCATGTTATTATGCATTGAGTATTTTTTTAATGGATAACACTTGATTTTGTTTCGATTTTACATGTACATGTTTTTCCACACAGGGTACTACTTATCCAATGCATTTTTGTCTCCTTTTTTGTTTGTTCTCAACAACAAAATACAGAATTTTTATTTTAAAAAAAAGGTTTTCAAGAAGTGCATGAGTAAACAAAAAAAAGGCAGCCATCGTAGTTCTACATCAGAATGTGGCAAAATATATTTATATTTAAGATTCCAAACTATTTTTCTGTTTGATTTTTTAACAAGAATTATTACAAATTGAAACAATGAGATAAAATAGAGCATCTATAATTGAATAATAATCATGATGTTGCAAATTTGTCATTTATGAAGATTCCATATTAGCTGACTGAAATTCTGTTAGAATGAAGCAAGATTATCATAAAGCAGAGATTCACGAGACATGTGATTATTTTGAAATCTTTAAAGCTTGAAAAAGAAAGAAAATAAAAATGGACAAAAATCTATCACATTTGGTGATCTTGATTAAAATAAACCTTGTACGATGTGACTAGAATACTTGTACGTTACTGTATGATAGGGTGGTTTCTTTTGATATATTTGTGTTCACACAACAAAAAAATCTGTACTTATTGTGCATCTTTTGTCTTTGGAAATAGTGTAAATTTATGATCTAATATGAAGCACATGAATCTAATGATGGTTACAACTGTAAATAACACATTTTAGAAGAGACAAATTTTATCACGTGATTTGAATGTGATTTTAATCAAAATTGGATGTTGATGGTGAAGACAGACACAAACTATGTGTATGTCATGTACATTTCCATTCGTTTGTAAATCGTTCTGAGAAATTTTCTTTTTATTTAGTGTTGTTAACTCGATACATTTTTGTGTACATGAAGAGAGAGTGCGGGCACACAGAATTTCAGTGTGAGGATATGTCCAATGTGTCTTTATTTCTTTCCTCTTCATATTTTTGGACCGAAATGTTATTTATTCCACGTTTTTGTGTTCTGTGAAGAATCAAGACTGTTGTGATGTCTTTTCCTAGTTTTTGTTTAATCACTCTCGTTGTGAGAGTTTGGAGTGCATTGTAGTTGTGTAAGATTCTCTTTCTTTTTTATTGTCTCTCAACCTTTCTGTTTTTTCTTTATTCCAAAGATATGTTTCTTGAAGAATAAAAAATTGCAATCACTCGTACATGATGTGTTGAATGTGATGAATTTCTTTGATGCAACCTTTATAATAATAAATTGAAAAGAAAGAATGAGAGGAAGAGGAAAAAAGAGAGAATGTGAGTGTAGGTACAGAGAAATATACAAAAGAAAGAAGAATAACTATAACAATTTTCTGAAATGAGAGAGACATAAAAACTATAATGAAGTATATACAGTATATTTACACACATGATTATATCTTGATATTAGTTATGTTAATTGACACTGTAGAGTATCTTGTATAGATACATGTAAAGCAAGATATTTCTTTTGGCGATGTACAAAATACAGAATACAATTTAGATGGGAGGCAAACGTGTTACAGACACAGAAATCTTGAGTTCGTGTAGGAGTTTGACACCATTCCAGTATAAAGTAGAGTTCAATTTAAAAGCTGACAGCTCTTACATTATCCCAGGCTTAAGCACATAGTCCTTGTAGGTTTTACATGTCTGTATAACAGGTAACCGTTGTTAGAATTTACGCCCCAAGATGGTAGTATCTTCCTATTCATCATCTAAAAAGAACTTCGACAAAAACAATTTGAGGGTTTTTTAAAACTGTACATGACCTTTAAAACCCGAGCCGATTAACATGCAGTATGTACTCTACGACAAGGCAAAATGCTTCTACATGCATACCATAAACCAAGTTCCAAACATATGACTCAATGATGTAGGCAGAGCTCATCACTAACGGGCATTCGGGAAACATGGGCGCCCAAAATCTAGACCTTCGAAACTCTGACATTTTTAAATAGGGCTCATGCATACCTACCCTAAAAACTTCAATCCAGACTACCCCCAACCCCTCCAAAAAGGTTAGTGTGGAGCCCTGCTTTAGGTCTCTTGGCTATTCACCTACAAATACATACATTTGTATGCTTTTAGCATCCCAAGGTAAATAAACACACAACCATACAATAATATGGAATTGTTACAACTTGTAAAAACAGCTTTTCAATTCTGTCAACCTAGAAGGCTAAAGTACCATGCATGAAAAAAAGACCTGTTTGGGATGACAGAACAGGGGTAGAAGCAGGGAGTTGAATTCCTATTTGTAGAAATGGAGACAAAATCTTTTAAAATTAACATTTCCCCAGGAAGAGTAGCCTATCCGATAGGCGTCGGGCTTTATGGCAAGTGTACTACTCGCGTTATGGAAACTGACATCGGCGCGGGCGTCAGCCCGAGCGCCTATCATCACTGGTGAATGCGAAAAGTTTTATTTTCTTTTATGTACTTTGTTTCGTTCCTAGAAAATCTACGAACCCCCTGCAAAGGCTCTTTCATTAATATTCATGTGCATTGACCAAAATAGGCCAATGAGCGATGAGGCCATGACGTCATGATATTTGATTGGTTGAATAGAAGGGATCGCTCACCAAATAAGGCTAGTCTTATGAATCATGCATACGAATACACTCGTCACACATACAATAAACATATATGAATAATGATGAGTTCACCAGTGATGATAGGCGCTCGGGCTGATGCCCGCGCCGATGTCAGTCTCCACAACGCGATTAGTATACTTGCCATAAAGCCCGACGCCTATCGGATAGGCTACAGGAAGAGCTGATAAAATTACTGATTTAAAACCTATATCTTAGCCAATGGAATTTTGATTTAAAATATACATGTAGTTTGCAATAATGGTACAAATCGTGCTACCTGAAATAAGCAAAATACATGTTACGTCATGTCAGTATAATCCCATCAGGCAATTACTTAAAGCAAGAGGAAATATGGTGGCTTCAAAATCCACAGCACCATCTAGCGACACCAGTGTTTTGACGATTTCACGTGATGCATCATGGGAAAAATTCAACATCGCATCAGCTGCGGCTTTGTTATATACCCTCAGAGACCGGGCTAAGTCAGGGGATTTGGGGAAGGTTGGAATAGCTTATCCAGGATAATTTTTTTTTTTTTTGGGGGGGGGACAAAAAAATGACCATATGTATTGGTTTTTCTCCAAAATTAAGCAAAATTTTCAGTCAGAATCAATTGATGGGTGGGCTTTGACATCCAAAATTCAATATAAAATTGTGCATTGATATCAGAACAATCAATCTCATTGAAAGAATTTACACATTTCGGACCGCTTTGGTCATTTCGATCGTTGGATAGCATTTTGCTGCGCTGCACTCGAAAGCTGAAAAATAGGCCTGTCGCAGCTTGCCGATGGGGGTGCCGATAATTGTGAATCCACCTCATTGGCAATTCTATTTTCATTGACATATCCAGGACAAAGCAACTTTAGGCACTACAAATTCACAATTCTAAATGCAGTAATTAATGCAACTGAAAATCTCTGCAAAATCAAAGACATCCCCCACTTGATACTTGGTATCACAGTCGTGAACCTTCCAAACTTCTAACAAGGGCATGCATTTGTTGAATAATGTACTACTGACTCCTTTCTGTTACATGACATCTCAATTTCATTGTGATAATTTTACTTGAATAATAAATGCATCTTTCAAGGTGTAGTAGAACAACCAAATAGCAAGTGATGAATTTGCAGTCATTAAAAATGCTACCAATATTTAACAGATGAACACAAAGCACTCAACTGCTGGGATAACTTGTGCTATTTCAGGGATTAAAAATAAATTAAATTTTGGCACCAACTTTGTCTTTGATTCTATGCATTATAATAACATTTGTTTTTATAGGAGCTCTTTTTAATTGGCAGGGACTCATTTTAAAACTGGGGACTCCTCTTGAGTATATGTTTATATACCAGTATGTTCCCTGTACTGTAAATAGAAAAGCACTTTCAACAATTACCCAGTTTTTAATTGAAATACGACTTGGATTGTAGTACATGTATAACATACATTTTCATAAGCTTTAGCACAAGTTATCTCGGCCTTGGTATTCAAATTGTTAACTTTCACATTTGAAGGAAGCATTTGTAAACTGGGTTTGACCTATTGCTATGCAAATGAGACTACTCATTCAAACCCCCCTATTCCATTTTTATACTCATCTCCTTGAGTATTCACACCCAGGATTTACTTTTATATATCAATTACAGAGATTGATTCCTTAGGGGAGAACCATCAATTCCACAATGGCGCAATCTTATGAATGTCACAAATATAATGTCAAGTAACACTTTGCAAAGATAATACAAGTTTGTACATATAAACTTGACTGTGTCATAACTGGGATAACGTGGATTCCATTCAAAGTCTGTTCAGTGCATACAGCAAAGGTGACAGAGAACAAGTACAATATTAGCAACAGTAGCAGATTGAACAGTGGGAATAACTTCTCTCCATCCAGACTTGTTAATGCATACTGTACATTGTACGCTGAAGACTGCAGATCAATACTGAGATAGTACTCTTCCTGGCATATTACTTCCATTCAAATCTTGTTGATGCATATGTTAATGGATGACGATCAGTTAATGTCTTAATGAGTACACAGCATACTTATCATCCCAGAGTTTGTCAGTGCATAAACAATAGATAACAGATCCAAATAACAATGGTCTCACATTGTGGTCCAAGTTCATGAGATCTAGTCCTAACTATCTTGAGTAGGACCTGGACCAGCGGTAAGGAGATTCATGCGTAATGTGTGCATGTGGTCCAGGGCTTGGGTAAGGAATGGTCGGACTGAGTTGATCTCCATTAATGACAAGTTATCAAGCTGAAAAGAAATGCAGAATAATTGGATGAAATGCAACATTTAAAATCCACAATAATGCTTGTATTGTTCACAAAGTTTTCCTCAAATGTAAAGGGAGTGTAGCATGACGAGACTATGTGTCTTTCCCGTGGCCCTACTCGGGGTCAATCGGGTATAATACGACTACGGACGACACGACCGCAGCATTCACGTGCGTGCAACATACGCGAAACCGAAGCGCGAGGAGAACTTTGGTCTGTTTCGCAAACGCTAGCGTGTGCTGACCATGTAGAGATTAAGTCGCTGACTACCGTTAATCAAGTCCATTCGTTAACGTGCAGTTGTCCAAAAGAAGATGTAGATGGCGTTAACCAGTATTTGCCATGCTACACTCCCTTTAAGGTAAATATAGGACTACTTATTAATAATCAATAAAGAAAAGCAAAAATTGACATTCTTATTTTTTTTAATGAAAGTTTAAAGTAATAGACTGTGAGCAATTGAACAATTCAAATGAAGTAGAGTGAGGAATTAATGTCTATAATCTAGAAAATTTGGTCTTTATTGTGCAAATAGTAAAGAAAATACAGGTCTGAAAATACAAAATCAGGTAAAAGTGCCAGTAATCTAGTATCTCTGGAATTAAACTGTCATGTCTGTAATGATAATGATATATTTTGCAAACATTTAAGGAAAAAAAATACAAAGAAAAAATGATGGGACATATTTGAACTCACCCTGGCATGTGTCTCCTGATCCTTTACAAACTTGTCAATACTCTGCCTTAGTTTAGCCATCCTCAGATCCCAAATGTCTTTAATCAACGTGTTCACTTCATCAGCATTGGGTATATCATCTGTAGCACTGACAGAGGTTAAAAGAACATTCAAGAATTAAGAATAAAAATAAATTAAAAAATAAAAATAAAATAAAAATAAAAAATAAAACAAGGGAAACGCTCTTGGCAGTCTCGTCTGCATTACACAATTCGTTATGATGAAAAATTGAGGTTGGGACATTGTTTATAGGCAGGGTGACCCATTAGCAGGCCCCCAAAAATGAAATCCTCTGAATATAAATCAGCATTTTTAAGTGAATATTGACTAAGAATCATCAGAAGAATGATTTACTATTATTTGTACCAAGATTGATAACTTTCATGAAATATGAACAAATAACAAAAATTGATTTATTAATTCTCGTATTAAGTTGTGAAAAACAAAATCCAAGTCTACTAACCTAAAATAACCTTTATCCTTGACTTTATGACGTGGAATTTGTGTCATATGATTTGTGATACTTGATTACCCTTGGGTACCCAGTTTCATGGAATGTGAACAAACACTTTTGAACAAACAATTTTGAACTTATGCTAAAAATTCAAAATCTTGATGTTGATGCCACAACAAAGTCTAAGTTTGCAGACCTGAAATGACATTTGACCTTGACTTTGTCACCTAAAAGACTAATCACATGATTGGTGATACTTGATAACCCTTAAGTCCAAGTTTCATGGAAAAGGAAATGGAATGTATACTTTCAAAATTATGATAAAAATTCAAAATCTTAACTTGATGCCACAACATACATGTAGTAAGTTTGTTGATCTAAAATGACCTTTGACCTTGACTTTGTGACCTGAAATTCTCCTTACATGATTGGGGATACTTGATAACCCTTTAGTTCAAGTTTCATGGAATAAGAACTTATACTTTCAAAATTATATTAAAAATTCAAAAACTTAACCTTAGTTAAGTTTTTGATGACGGCGCCTATGTCTCGCTTTTTGCTACGCAGGCGAGACAAAAATGGCAATCATCGTTATTATTTGTATTGGTAACCTACCAAAAAAAGAATAAAGAAAAGGCAAAACACACTGACAACAGGACATTGGATATAAAATCATTGATCATGAATATGATACAAATAAATATCATATATTGATATTGGTACTGAATTTGCATATGTAAATGATAATGATGATGACGGTGATGATGCCAATGAATAAAAACCAACTTACTGGCTGAGAAGTAGTTTAGTAACCTCCATGTAATGAGGGTTTACCATGGGCTGAAATACAGCTGAATCCTGCTCCTGCTTCTTCACCTCTTCTAGTTTCTCTATTAAAAGAGATAACATCAGTTATACTTACATCTTTAATGAAATAACAGTAAATTGTTTTGTCTTGAACTTCACTGTGCATTTCTTTTTCAGAGCCAGTGAAAGAAGTAATATCTTACTTCGATTTCAACAAGCAATTCTGTTTTAATCTTGACATCAACTACTACATGCATTTGTGACAAGAATTTCCTGATCCCCACCCCCTTGCCTGCTACACACATTCCAATCCCCCCCCCCCACACTATCCTCTATTTGGTTATCCTGCACCTTTCTACTTTTTTTCACTAATGTTTCAGGAGCAAGAAACAAACATAGCAGAACTACTATCTAGGCCTGAGTCAAAACGTTTAACAGACGGTTAAACGACCGTATTCATCAAAACCGTTTAGCATTTCTGGCTCCGTTTAACCGTTATTTTCGTTCAGTTTGTTACATGTGTATTGTTTTTGTTTTTGAGACTTCATTGCCGATACGGAACTCCTAAATAAAAAATTATTGACGAGACTTCGTTGCCGATATGGACATCTGAAAACAATAATTATTGGCAAGATTTTGTTGCCTGTATGGAGATCTAAAAACAACAATTAGGCCTAAAAAAAAACTTGTTGTATTGCCCTTTAGGTGCCAAAACATGGGTCGGTCGGTCGGAAAGGTTTTTTTTTTTTTAACTTTTTTTTTTCTTCGCCCTCTTTTGGCCGATATTTTTCAGTTTTGAATGTGTTTTTTTTATTCTTTTTTTTCCCGCCCTCTTTTGGCTGATATTTCTCAGTTTTTAATGCTTTAATACATGTGTTTCAGCGTCATCATTCCATTCATATCTTTTTCTCCTCATAATAATCCATGGTTTGCAATGTTGTGTTGAGACAACAGCTTTCCAGCTGACGAAGTTGGTTTTCAACACTGCGCATGCGCGGCATTTAATTCACGGGCGGACAGCACTGAATGACCACTCGATTTGAGACTGTCAGACAATATATCAACGGATTCCAAATTGATGAAAAATTTAAAATTTAAATTTAAAATGTCCTTTCATATCTCGTCTTTACGTAAATTTTCAATGTTTTTTAGTGCCTTCAAAATGTGTCATGAATATAAAAGTGTTAATTGTGAGCCTTTCCGTAGAAAACTCTAAACAGCGACCATCGCCCAAATCTTCCTGGTTTCTAGCTAGTGCAGTGCATGGTATAAACACGTACACAAGGCCGGGGTCTACTTGAATGTTTACCCTAGTAGGATTTTGAAACTAGGGCAGAAGACGAGTGAGAATTTGGGAATAATTTGATTTTATGCATTTATATCCCATTTAAACAAACAAAATACATATCTTTTTATTCATTAATAAAAAAATTCTAAAAAACGGTTAAAAAAAAAAAACTTTTTTAAAATGCCGACCGTAGATTTTCAGTTTTTTGGGTCGGTCACAAAGGGCAATACAACAAGTTTTTATTTTAGGCCTTATTGGCGGGACTTCATTGCCGACACGGAGATCAGAAAACAATAATTATTGGCAAGATTTCGTGTTGCCCGTACGGAGATCTAAGAACAATAATTATTGGCGGGACTTCTTTGCCGACCCGGAGATCAGAAAACAATAATTATTGGCAAGATTTCGTTGCGTGTACGGAGATCTAAACACAATAATTATTGGCGGGACGTTGTTGCCCTTACAGAGATCTAAAAACAATAATTATTGGCAAGAATTCGTTGCCCTTACAGAGATCTAAAAACAATAATTATTGGAGGGACTTCATTGCCCACAAGGAGATCAGAAAACAATAATTATTGGCAAGATTTCGTTGCCCGTACGAAGATCTAAACACAATAATTATTGGCAAGACGTTGTTGCCCTTACGGAGATCTAAAAACAATAATTATTGGCAGGACTTCGTTCCCCTTACGGAGATCTAAAAACAATAATTATTGGCGGGACTTCATTGCTGACCCGGAGATCAGAAAACAATAGTTATTGGCAAGATTTCGTTGCGTGTACGGAGATCTAAACACAATAATTATTGGCAGGACTTCGTTCCCCTTACGGAGATCTAAAAACAATAATTATTGGCGGGACTTCATTGCTGACCCGGAGATCAGAAAACAATAGTTATTGGCAAGACTTCGTTGCACGTACGGAGATATAAACACAATAATTATTGGCAAGATTTCGTTGCCCGTACAGAGATCTACACACAATAATTATTGGCAAGACGTTGTTGCCCTTACAGGGATCTAAAAACAATAATTATTGGCAAGATTTCATTGCCCGTTCGGAGATATAAAACAATAATTATTAGCAAGACTTTGTTGCCCGTAGGGAGATCTAAAAACAATAATTATTGGCGGGACTTCATTGCCGACACGGAGATCAGAAAACAATAATTATTGGCAAGACGTCGTTGCCCTTATACGGAGATCTAAAAACAATAATTATTGGCAAGACGTCGTTGCCCGTACGGAGATATAAAAACAATAATTATTGGCAGGACTTCGTTCCCCTTACAGAGATCTAAAAACTATAATTATTGGCAAGACTTCGTTGCCCGTACGAAGATCTAAAAACAATAATTATTGGCAAGATTTCGTTGCCCTTATGGAGATAAAAAAACAACTAGATACTATTATATTACTAGGCAAGGAAGTTAACCACATTTTCACATACTGTATATAATTAGGTGTTTTTGCATATTTGATGAGCTATGACCTTTGACCTTTGACCTACATAGGCCTACTCGGAAATCAAACTTGGCTGTGTTTTGATACCATGTACCTTCATATCAAATTTCATTAAAATCCGTAAAACATTACTAAAGTTATTGATCGCAAACCAGATCCACATATTTAATGAGCTATGAATTTTGACCTACATACTCCCAAATCGAACTTAGGCTGTGTTTTGATACCATGTACCTTCATATCAAATTTCATTAAAATCCGTCAAAAATTACTTAAGTTATCGATCGGAAACCAGATGTGTATTTTTTCGCATATTTAATGAGCTATGACCTTTGACCTACATACTCCGAAATCGAACTTAGCCTGTATTTTGATACTATGTACCTTCATATCAAATTTCATTAAAATCCGTCAAACATTACTGAAGTTATCGATCGGAAACCAAATTTGATACGAACAGACGCACGGAAGGAAGGACTGACGGACAAATAACAAAAATTGATTAATTAATTCTTGCGTTAAGTTGTGAAAAACATAATCCAAGTCTACTGACCTAAAATGTCCTTTGACCTTGACTTTGTGACCTGGAATTTGTGTCATATGATTTGTGATATTTGATTACCCTTGGGTACAAATTTCATGGAATTTGAACAAACACTTTTGAAATTATGCTAAAAATTCAAAATCTTGATGTTGATGCCACAACAAGGTCTAAGTTTGTTGACCTGAAATTCTCATCACATGATTGGGGATACTTGATAACCCTTTAGTCCAAGTTTCATTGAATAAGAACTTATACTTTCAAAATTATATTAAAAAATCAAAAACTTAACCTCAGGTTAAGTTTTTGATAATGATGCCACAACATCATCTAAGTTTATTGACCTGAAATGACCTTTGACCTTGACTCTGTGACCTGAAATTCTCCTCACATGATTGGGGATACTTGATAACCCTTTAGTCCAAGTTTCATGGAATAAGAACTTATAATTTCAAAATTATATTAAAAATTCAAAAACTTAACCTTGGTTAAGTTTTTGATGTTGACGCTACCGCCGCCACCGGAAAAGCGGCGCCTACCGGTATGTCTCGCTTTTTGCTATGCAGGCGAGACAAAAACCGTAATGACTCAGGCTTACTACTATCACGTCCCCCCTCCCAATACCTTAACACTCTCTACCCCCCTCCCCCCCCCCCACACCTCACACACCCTTAAACTCGGGAAATCTTGAAACTTACCAACGTGCATCCAATCAGGGGGTTGGATACGACATTTCTGTCTCTGTTTTAGATTGATAGCCATCCAGAGGGGAACCTTCATGGGTAGACTGGGGTTGAATGGTCCCACATTACCCCCTATCAAGAAAACCTCATCATGGGAGAAGTTTGGAACAATCGTCACCTCCTCCTTTTCTGCCAGGAACTCCACTTCAGATGGATCCATATCCTAAATGTTCAGTTTACAAATGTATAGCCGATATTGTTTCTCACATTCGCAACATCAGTTTCCCTCACTCCAGGAATCAGCATCAAATTTTTTTCTAAAAATCTTCAAGTTTTAGGGGTTCTTAAGGAAGGTGGAAGCAGAGCAGAAAATCCCAAACTTAGATATTCAAAATTCAATCTTGTACCTGTATTCATGGGAGGGCACAGAGAATACGCTTAAAACTTTCCCTTTCTTTTAAATATTAATGAGACCCAAATTAAAACAATTGTTTTTTTTTCCTCAGGTCAAATGATGATCAGTCTTTTCTTTCACATTCACTTTCATCAAATCAGCTTTTTGTTTGGGTACATAAATACGGTATGTACATGTATCAGCTGGTTTCCTCTTTCCCATGAAGCCTCTAGCGGCCAGCGGTCAACCTTGAAGTTGAATGCTGAACTAGCTGAAACAAAGGAAGTCAAGAAGGAAAACAAATTAAGATAATATTTCAAACATAGTCTAGGTCTACTCTAGATCTAAATGTTAGAAACTTAGATCTAACATTTAGACCTACCTTGAAAGCAAATGTTAACAACAAAGATCGACCTTCTCGTCAAATAAGCCACTGGTCATCAGGTGTGTACACACACACTTTTGTGTAAAGTCTAAGGGAAGATGGAATCCCCCAACAGGCATTACATGCAATGCCAACCTTGCACACTGGCTTCGGAGTTCGCTAGTGGACTCTTCTTTTGGTAAAAAATTTAACAAAAAATGTGAAAATTTGATTCCGGAGTGATATTAATTTGCTTAACTTCCGGTTGTTCCTGAAGACATTAAAACAAAGTTGACCTCTTAGAAGCTTATGAGAGTTTGTGATGTTGGTTCTGCCTGAAATGCAAATACACAAGTTTTGGGTCGATCAGTAGCTGAAACTATTTCAAACTATTCGCAAATGCTAGCGAAACAGGACGCGAGAGAGGAAAATCCCTTTTCAACTTCAAGGAATCAAGCATAACATTGACACAAATCACATCATATAATTATTTGATAATTTATTTATTTTTATTTATTTATGTTCACAATTTCACAATTCATTGGAGTTAATGTTAAAACTGTGAGTCATAAAATATCTTTTTTTCATTATATTCTTAACTAGAAATTCAAATCAGGGACTTCTTTCAATTGGATATGATTATGAGTTATGGTATCCTCTTACTTGCAAATTTTGAATCGCTCGTCACCAAAGCAACCTCAATTTTTTAATCAAAATTTTATATTGTAACTTTTGTTAGAATTTTAGATGTAGATCTAGATCTAATTAGTAACACATATTTTCATGCGAATTGGATGTTTGTATAATTTGTGCTACCACTCTCTTACTCTTACTAGTCTTCTTAATCTTAGACTTAGAGTTAGACAAGCTTGGAGTTAGATATTTACTTTTTCTGAACTTTGAGTGAAATTAAGCCTCATAATCTCTTTTGGTAATTCAGGATAAAATCTGATGCCTAGTGGCTGTGCAGTGATGCATATGATCTGATGATGGATCGTGGCGTGTCAAAGTCAAACTCAAAGTTGAGTTTGTTTTTACCACGCTACGATCCATCACTGCACTGTAGCCATAGGGCCTAGGGCCCAGCCTAGGCATCACTCAGTTTTATCCTGAATTTCCAAAAGAGACTATGAGCTATATGAGTATGAGGCTTAATTTCCCTCAAAGTTCAAACAGTTTGAAAAAGTAAATATCTAACTCTAAGACTAAGTTATTAAGTAAGTAAGTAAGTAAGAGTGGTACTGGTAGCACAAATTATACAAACATCCAATTCGCATGAAAATATGTGTTACTAATTACATCTAACACTCGTTATACACTAACAGTATTTCTATTTGACTACACACTTCAAAGTTCAATCAAAGACAAACTACTAAGTAGTACCGTAGTAGACTAGACCTAGTCTACAGTACAAAAATAGTACAAAGAGTTGAAAGACTAGACGGTAGACCTACGGCTACGTCACCTAGACTAGTTAGGTGGTCTGTCGGCATCGACAGATCACCTATTGTTTTCGTCAGAATTTTCTTTCTTCTTTATTTATTTATTTATTTATTAGGTGGTCTGTCGTCATCGACAGATCACCTATTAATTTCGTCAGAATTTTCTTTCTTTATTTATTATTATTATTATTTATTTTTATTTATTTCCCCCCCTTTTTTGTTCCGAGGATAACTCAAGATCAGTTTAGTCAATTTCTTTCAATTTTGGCACAGTCATAGGTCATTGTCATGAGACGTGACAGGAACATTTTTCAGGTCATCAAGTCTTCATGACGTCATCCAGGCGCCATTTTGTGGTTTTTTTGGTACTTTCAACTCATGATCATATCTTCATAACGGAAAGTCATTTTCATTCATATTTATCATGATCAAGGTCAATATCCGTCCGGTCAATTTCAGGTCAAAAACGCGCGCGTCCGCGCGTCAGCGCGCGCAAAATTTCAAAATGCTCAAAATCGTCTCAAATTAATTTTGCATACGTTTCAGGCCATTTTAAGCATTTCGCAAAAAGCGCACACGCATGCGCGTTTTCGCGTACTGGCATTTTGCAACATAGAATCGCCAATTTTCTCTGTCATCATATTTGGCACATTTTTCCAAGTATTTTGATACCTTGTTCACCTTTTTCTGACCATTAATTACGCAATGAGCGTCCGTTCAAGAAACATGTCCGTGCGCGCGAGCTCTTGTAATACATAGCATATATGGGCAAAAACATGCCTACACAAAATTCATTGTAACTCTTCAGAATGGATGGGAACTCCAAATTTTTTTCATATTTAGATAGATTATGAGTCGGAGATATGATTTAATGTCTCATTTGACCCTCTATTAACTCATGACGTCATCATAATGGCCTTCGAACTCAAAATTTCAATTTGCATATTATGACGTCAGCATATTTTTGGAAAATTGATTGTATCTCTGTAAATATTGATCGATTTTCTTCCAAATTTTGATATGTTCTAGCTGAGACAATTCTCTACAAATGTAGTTGTCACGATTCTTCATTTTGACAAAGGCATCATGGCGTATTTTGGCGATTAAAGGAGGCATGTCAATTTTTCACATTTTGCGTGTATTCTCTATGGGACATGACTTTTTCTCAAAACTGGATTCTACATTCCCGTCTTTCGCGAGCAATATCTCCGTCGTTTTAGTTTTGTTTTCGCTGAGCTTTGAGTATGTTGTAGCTGAGACAATAAGCTATCACAAGTGTGCCCTTTATTTTTCGATCAGATGCCGGGATCATGCTCATATTTCACTTGCAAAGTGGGATTTGAGAATTCCATTTTCCGTTCACGTGTAATGTCTATGTGGATTATTTTGGTATAGTGGTCATAGCACTTGCCTCCCATTCCGGCGACCCAAGTTCGATTCCTGGTGGGTCATTTTTTTTTTTTTTGCCGTCGTTTTAAATTTGATTTTATGATCTTCTTCGACTATTATAACATATTATCATATACAATCACAAACAATGTAATAAAATGCCTAATTTTGCGTGTTATATCTATGGGAGAAGAATGTCAATCGTTTGAGTACAACCCTATGGGAAATCTGATTCCTTGTCGTGTATCAAACCTAAAGGGTTAATCTCCTAAGTCTGTTGGAATATATCAAATCATCCCATTTTTATGATGTTAGTCTCCTTCCCAGACGTTTATACTTTCCAGTTATTCAGCCCAGGTATATGCAATGTTTACGTCTCTCCCATGGACATAGAATTGTTTACATGTCTATAACTTCTCTCTTTCTCTATAATATAGTAAATATTCAATTCTATTTATGCTGGAAATATTAAATGCATCGTTCTCCATTGCATCTCTTTCTCTTGCTCTCTCTCTCCTCTCTCTTGCTCTGTTTCCCTTCCCCTCTCTTGTTCTGCCCTATCCTTCTCTTGCTGTCTTTGCATCTCTCTCTCTCTCTACTCTTTCACTCTCTCCCTATCTCTGTCTCCCTCTCTTGCTCTGCTTCCCTCTGTCTCTGCCTCTCATTGTATACTCTCTCACCCTCTCCCTTTCCCGCCTCTGGTTCTCGTTCTCCCTCCGATATCTCTCGTAATTGTCTTTAATTTCCTCTAGCTCTTCAATTTGCCCTTTGTATTCATATTTCACTTTACCATGTTTCCTTATACTATCCTCTCTCCTTCCAAGTGTATGCATTCTGATTCATCTTTCATCCCTCGGTCCGGCTCATGTAGTTTTACACGACTATAACCCGTCTCCCTCTCTCCTTCTCTATATCTATATTTTCATTAAATTTCATTATGATCATGATTTTGATCATAATCATTTCTCAATATTTTTTTCATCAGTTAAGTTATCACTTCAGTTCAGGTCACAGTTCAATCTATCAGTTCATCAGTTCATTCATCAGTTCATAAGTTTAGCTCATCAATTCAGTTCATTTCACATCAGTTCAATCTATCAGTTCATCAGTTCATCAGTACTTCATTCATCAATTCATATCTTAATACATCATTTTACATTAACATCATTATATTGGATCATTGAATTGAAGATGAGCATGATCATAAGAATTGAAGACAGACCACCTAATTCGTCCTCATGACGAATTAAATGTCTAGTTTTTATTTATTTCTCCCCCTTTTTTGTTCCGACGATAACTCAAGATCGGTACAGTCAATTTCTTTCAATTTTGGCACAGTCATGGGTCATTGTCATAATACGTGACAGGAACATTTTCAAGGTCATCAGGTCATCGTGACGTCATCCAGGCGCCATTTTGTGAAATCACATTATCAATCATATCTTCATGATGCGTCATCAAAGGTCATTCATATTCACATCACATATACTTCAAATCAAGGGTCAATAGGTCATGTCATCAAAGGTCACATAAAAGGTCATGACGCGCGCATATCGCGTCAAAATTTAAATGTTCAAAATCACTTTTTATTCAAATGAGAGTACGTTTCAGGCCATTTTAAGCATTTTGCAAAAACGCGCAGCATGCGCGCGTTTTCGCACGTTCTGGCATTTTGCAACATAGAATCGCCAAATTTTCTCTGTCATCATATTTGGCATATTTTTTCAAGCATTTTGATACCTTGTTCACCTTTTTCTGACCAGTAATAACGCAATGAGCGTCCGTCAAAGTTGACAGCACGCGCGGCCCTTTGCTATCTTTATCCACAATACATGGGCAAAAACATGCTTATACAAAATCCATTGTAACTCTTTAGAATGGATGGGAACTCCCAATTTTTTTTCATATTTTGATAGATTATGAGTCGGAGATATGATTTCATGTCTCATTTGACCCTCAATTAACTCATGACGTCATCATAATGGCCTCCGAACTCAAAATTTCAATTTGCATATTATGACGTCAGCATATTTTTGGAAAATTGATTGTATCTCTGTAAATATTGATCGATTTTCTTCCAAATTTTGATATGTTCTAGCTGAGACAATTTTCTACAAATGCAGTCAACACGATTTTTCATTTTGACAAAGGCATCATGGCGTATTTTTGCGATTAAAGGAGGCATGTCAATTTTTCACATTTTGCGTGTATTCTCTATGGGACATGACTTTTTCTCAAAACTGGATTCTACATTACCGTCTTTCGCGAGCAATATCTCCGTCGTTTTAGTTTTGTTTTCGCTGAGCTTCGAGTATGTTGTAGCTGAGACAATAAGCTATCACAAGTGTGCCCTTTATTTTTCGATCAGATGCCGGGATCATGCTCATATTTCACTTGCAAAGTGGGATTTGAGAATTCCATTTTCCGTTCACGTGTAATGTCTATGTGGATTATTTTGGTATAGTGGTCATAGCACTTGCCTCCCATTCCGGCGACCCAAGTTCGATTCCTGGTGGGTGATTTTTTTTTTTTTTTGCCGTCGTTTTAAATTTGATTTTATGATCTTCTTCGACTATTATAACATATTATCATATACAATCACAAACAATGAATAAAAATGCCTGATTTTGCATGTTATATAGCTATGGGAGAGGAATGTCAATCATTTGAGTACAACATACCCTATGGGAAATCTGGTTCCTTGTCGTGTATTAAACATAATATAGGGTTTATCTCCCAACTCTGCTACAATAGTTGTTGTTGTTGTTGTTGCTTTGGTTTATAGGCGTTTATCATTCAGGAGTGAATATTTACGCCTCTTCTGTTAGGGTTTTTTTTTCCCCCTTTCAAATTAGATATACTTTTTTTTTTTTAGTATATAAATGTAGATTTGGATAAATTGGATTCTTAAAAGTTTATTTTTTTATTTATTGTTGAAGCGGTCAGTGGCTGGCGAGCAAAAGGCTTATCGGCTATATAGGACGTACAAGGACCAACCCGGACACGGTACGTTGTGACAAGTTTCTCAACTCAGCCTAGTGCTGAGCCTAGGCCCTCCGACGTCCACCAATAGGTCTAGTCGTCTCCACCGCATTTCTTCAAAATTTTATCCGAAAACCAGTAAATAACGGAACATAATTATACATGAAGATTCTATTCATTAATATAGTCTATACTCTTTTCTCTTCTTGAGTACTTTTCTTTTTTTTCTTTTTCCTTTTTTTTTTTTTTTTTTTTTTTTTTCTTCTTTCTTTCCTCTTCTTCTTCTTCATGCATCACTCACTATAAAAAAGCGAACATCTTGGGCTCAAATAATTATGTGCGGTGCAAGGTGGTTAGTATGGGTACAAGTGTACCCTTTTAGTTCTAAATACGAAGTTAACCAGAGCCTGTTGATGATTAGTATCTGTGGAGTTCAGGAGTATTGGGATTGTGTTTTCGTTTTCTAAGCCAGATTCTGTTATAAGCATGGCTCTCTCTATAAGGAAGAGTGGGCACTTGCATAAAAAAGTTTAACTGTTTCTTTTCGTGCTCACAGTGTGAACAATATCCGGTCTCATGTTGTTTCACCTCAAAAAGATTTTCATTTAACCCTAAGTTCCCCATTCTTATGCCATGTAGAATAGATTCGTTAATTCTATTGTTCAAGTAGCAAGCAAATGTTTTTGATACTAGAGTTTGCGTTTCCGTAGGGGTGATGATGTTTCATTCCATCTTTTTGCCATTTCTCTATGTAGTATTTCTTTATAACATAGTTTGATTCTGCTCTAGTAAGTGCGTTGTTGATTTCTATGTTTTTATTTAGTCCTGCTTTAGCAATCTTATCTGTTACCTCATTGTGTTGTAAACCACAATGACTGGGAATCCATTCGAAATTGACCTGGGTGCCCTTAAGTTTTAGTTGACTACATAGGGTTAGAATTTCAAGAATAAAAGATTCGTCCTTACGAGATTCTATGGCCTGGAGTGAACTCAAAGAGTCGGAAAAGATAACTGCCCCGGTGTATAGACCTGGGAGTTGTAATAACCATATTAGGGCAAGTACAATTGCGGCCATCTCTGCTCTATAAGAAGATGTGAAATTAGCTAATCTCTTAGATTGGGAAACATCATAGTAAGGCACATGAAATGCCGCAGCAGCAGAGTCTTTTTCCGGTGATCTTGATCCATCTGTATATATGTGTAAATAATTATTCCATTTCGTGTTTATCAATTCTAGGGCTGCTTGTTTTTGAGCAAAACAGTTATCTGTTTTCGTTATCACCTCTTTTAGCTCAGATGATACGTGGGGAGAGAGTATTTGCCAAAAGGGAATGTTGAAAAAATACTTTAATGGTTCTTCTAGTATGTAACTAAATTTTAATGCAAATTCCTTGGTTCTACGTCCAAAGGCTAATCTAGAGTTAGTACCTCCAAGTATATTTGAATTGCCAACAATCTTTCACATCTTCGTTCAGAGGGTGGTTGCGCATACTCTCGATTCTTTTTCTTAGTTTAATTGATAACATTTCTCGTCTTAAATCAAGAGGCATTTCGCCTAGTTCGACTTGCAGAGTTTTAAGGGATGTACCTTTCCGAGCACCTGCACAAACAAATAATGATTGGTACTGAACTGAATTCAACATATTTTTTGCGCTTGCCGTAGCCGAGTTGTATGCTTCGCAACCATAGTCAATTATTGATAGTATTAATGCTTTATATACCATCACTAGTTCTTTTGCATCTCCAGACCACTTGGCGTATGCTAGACTTTTGATAGCATTAATTCTACCTTTACATCGTTTAGTAATATCTAATAAATGAGGCCTCCAAGTTAACCGTTTGTCAAAGATGGCCGAGATACTTGTGCTCTTTTGTGGTGTCAACTTTTGACCTCTTATATACAAATCGTAATTATCATCATTTGTTTTGTTTGAGAATAAGATGGGGTCGTTTTCTCTGTCGACATAATGAGTCGAAAGGGTTGAGCCATGAGTTCAAAATGTTTAGATATTTTTGTACATTCTGGATATTTTGTTTTACATCATGTCCTGATTCCCAAATAACGATGTCATCTGCATAAATCAAGCTATGTATATCTGGTCTTAAAGGTATGTCACTTATCATTATATATCAAATCTCAAATCACCTTGCTAGTCTCCTTCCCAGACGTTTTTACTTTTTCCAGTTATTCAGCCCAGGTATATGCATGTTTACA
>CP137676.1:22735685-22905391 GCA_037976565.1 Mesocentrotus franciscanus
GCGTACAGCGTCAAAATTTTAATATGCTCAAAATCACTTAACTATAAACGAGAGTACGAATCAGGTCATTTTAAGCATTTCAAAATTTCGTCCGCGGCGCTGCGCGCGATTGCCATGCGTTAAGCAGCCGCACACACGTAGAAAAACGCCGTTTTTTCGCATGGTTTGTATTCCTGACACTATTTTTGACAATTTCCAACTATTTCCAGTCATTCTCGACCTTCCATAATGCCACACGCGTGCGTCAAACTTTAAAATTCGTGCGCGTCAATGGGCAATATAATGTAAAAAGTGGTAAAAACATGTCTATATAAATCCGCCATAGCTCGTCAGAATGCCTAAATACCCCCAAATTTTTAACATTTTCTGGAAGCCCATGAAATTTTTATGATTTCATGTATAATTTTGTCCAATCGTATGTTCTGACGTCGTCATATTTGCATATGAACTCGAAAATTTGATTTTGAAAATATGACATCATAATTTTTGTATTCATTTGATAATATTGCAGTAATAGGTTGTCGATTTTCTTCCAAATTTTGATATGTTCTAGCTGAGACAATTTCTACAAATGCAGTCACCACGATTTTTCATTTTGACAAAGGCATCATGGCGTATTTTTGCGATTAAAGGAGGCATGTCAATTTTTCACATTTTGCGTGTATTCTCTATGGGACATGACTTTTTCTCAAAACTGGATTCTACATTCCGTCTTTCGCGAGCAATATCTCCGTCGTTTTAGTTTTGTTTTCGCTGAGCTTTGAGTATGTTGTAGCTGAGACAATAAGCTATCACAAGTGTGCCCTTTATTTTTCGATCAGATGCCGGGATCATGCTCATATTTCACTTGCAAAGTGGGATTTGAGAATTCCATTTTCCGTTCACGTGTAATGTCTATGTGGATTATTTTGGTATAGTGGTCATAGCACTTGCCTCCCATTCCGGCGACCCAAGTTCGATTCCTGGTGGGTCATTTTTTTTTTTTTTTTGCCGTCGTTTTAAATTTGATTTTATGATCTTCTTCGACTATTATAACATATTATCATATACAATCACAAACAATGTAATAAAATGCCTAATTTTGCGTGTTATATCTATGGGAGAAGAATGTCAATCGTTTGAGTACAACCCTATGGGAAATCTGGTATTAAACCTAATATAGGGTTTATCTCCCAACTCTGCTACAATATCAAATCACCTTGCTAGTCTCCTTCCCAGACGTTTTTACTTTTTCCAGTTATTCAGCCCAAGGTATATGCATGTTTACGTCTCTCCCGTGGACATAGAATTGTTTACTTGTCTATACTTCTCTCTTTCTCTATATTAAATTCTATTTATGCTGGATATATTGAATGCATCGTTCTCCATTGCATCTCTCTTTCTCTCTCTCTTGCTCTGTTTCCCTTCTCCTCTCTTATTTTGCCCCTCTCCTTCTCTTGCTCTGTCTCTGCATATATATCTCTCTCTACTCTTTACCCTCTCTCTCTCTCTGCCTCCCTCTACCTCGACCTCTTGCCTTGCCTCCCTCTTATTCTCTTGCTCTGTCTCCCTCTGCCTCTGCCCTTCTCTTTTCTTCTCTCTCACCCTCTACCTCTCCCGCCTCTGGTTCTCGTTCTCCTTCTATTATGTCTTGTAATGTTCCTTAATTTTCTATAGCTCTGCCCTTTGCCCTTTGGCCTTGGAACTCAAAATACGAATTTGCATATTATGACGTCAGCATATTTATGGAAAATTGATTGTATCTCTGTAAATATGGATCGATTTTCTTCCAAATTTTGATATGTTGTAGCTAAGACAATTTTCTACAAGATCAGTTATTCAGATTACATAACAGACCACCTAATTCGTCCTCATGACGAATTACATTTCTAGTTTTTATTTATTTCTCCCTTTTTGTTCCGACGATAACTCAAGATCGGTACAGTCAATTTCTTTCAATTTTGGCACAGTCATGGGTCATTGTCATGAGACGTGACAGGAACATTTTCAAGGTCATCAGGTCATCGTGACGTCATCCAGGCGCCATTTTGTGAAATCACATTATCAATCATATCTTCATGATGCGTCATCAAAGGTCATTCATATTCATATCACATATACTTCAAATCAAGGGTCAATAGGTCATGTCATCAAAGGTCACATAGTCATGACGCGCGCGTACGCGCGCAAAATTTAAAATGCTCAAAATCACTTTTATTCAAATGAGAGTACGTTTCAGGCCATTTTAAGCATTTTCAAAACGCGCACGCACACGCGCGCTTTCTGGCATTTTGCAACATAGAATCGCCAAATTTTTCTGTCATCATATTTGGCATATTTTTTCAAGCATTTTGATACCTTGTTCACCTTTTTCTGACCAGTAATAACGCAATGAGCGTCCGTCAAAGTTAACAGCACGCGCGCGCTTGCTATCTTTATCCACAATACATGGGCAAAAACATGCCTATACAAAATCCATTGTAACTCTTCAGAATGGATGGGAACTCCCAATTTTTTTCATATTTGGATAGATTATGAGTCGGAGATATGATTTCATGTCTCATTTGACCCTCAATTAACTCATGACGTCATCATAATGGCCTCCGAACTCAAAATTTCAATTTGCATATTATGACGTCAGCATATTTTTGGAAAATTGATTGTATCTCTGTAAATATTGATCGATTTTCTTCCAAATTTTGATATGTTCTAGCTGAGACAATTTTCTACAAATGCAGTCACCACGATTTTTCATTTTGACAAAGGCATCATGGCGTATTTTTGCGATTAAAGGAGGCATGTCAATTTTTCACATTTTGCGTGTATTCTCTATGGGACATGACTTTTCTCAAAACTGGATTCTACATTCCGTCTTTCGCGAGCAATATCTCCGTCGTTTTAGTTTTGTTTTCGCTGAGCTTCGAGTATGTTGTAGCTGAGACAATAAGCTATCACAAGTGTGCCCTTTATTTTTCGATCAGATGCCGGGATCATGCTCATATTTCACTTGCAAAGTGGGATTTGAGAATTCCATTTTCCGTTCACGTGTAATGTCTATGTGGATTATTTTGGTATAGTGGTCATAGCACTTGCCTCCCATTCCGGCGACCCAAGTTCGATTCCTGGTGGGTCATTTTTTTTTTTTTTTTTGCCGTCGTTTTAAATTTGATTTTATGATCTTCTTCGACTATTATAACATATTATCATATACAATCACAAACAATGTAATAAAATGCCTAATTTTGCGTGTTATATCTATGGGAGAAGAATGTCAATCGTTTGAGTACAACCCTATGGGAAATCTGTTCCTTGTCGTGTATTAAACCTAATATAGGGTTTATCTCCCAACTCTGCTACAATATCAAATCACCTTGCTAGTCTCCTTCCCAGACGTTTTTACTTTTTCCAGTTATTCAGCCCAGGTATATGCATGTTTACGTCTCTCCCATGGACATAGAATTGTTTACTTGTCTATGCTTCTCTCTTTCTCTATATTAAATTCTATTTATGCTGGATATATTGAATGAATCGTTCTCCATTGCATCTCTCTCTTTCTCTCTCTCTTGCTCTGCATGTTTCCCTTCTCCTCTCTTATTTTGCCCCTCTCCTTCTCTTGCTCTGTCTCTCTCTCTCTCTCTCTCTCTTCTCTACTCTTTCCCCTCTCCCTCTCTCTAGCTGTCTCCGTCTCCTTCTCTGATCTGCCTCTCTCAACTTCTCTTGACGAATTACAGCTCTAGTTCGACTTGAACTTCTAATACTTTTTTAGCCTAGGCCAGGGTATAGTATCGAAATCATGAACTTGTCGCTATCATGGTTTTGTGAAACGGGTTATCCGCTTCCTGACATCTCCGTAGGTCGCAGACAAAGATTGGTACGACTGTCATGTCATCAAGTTGGCTTCATGAAACGACCCTGGCGCTGGCCTGCGACTGAATTGAACTTTGAAGAAGAAGAAGCCTCGATGCGCGGCGCGGCACCAACGAATGTCAGTAGACCTCTACACAAATAATAACGAATGGGACCACAATAAGTATTTTGCAAAATGTGAGATGAGTTTTAATGGATCTTGTACAACAAATAATGAAATCTGAATATAACCGCATAAAACCAACCATGTAGACTCAACAAAATAATACATACCAGATTAGATATCCTTCATTAACAGTGATATTGTAAGTTACGTTCTTTTCAATTTCCCGCTGGCCTATCAACATTTTCGCTGCTTCTCTACATAAATCCTGGCCATACCATATACCGTATGCGTCTTATTTTTTCGTACCACGGCGAGCCCAGATTCCTATTATTTCATGAATATTCATTACGCAGGGTCGGGGAAAGTCTCGATTCTCTTGAATATTCATGTATGATCGAGGCGGGAACTATCCTACATACGTAGCATGCGCAGCATCGAATATCGCGTGTAACACGTTGGATTAATGGTGTAAAACGACATAAGAAAAGCAATGTCATGGTCATTTGGATAATACAGTCATAAATGCTGTGTTTAATTATTAAAAAATGCCAAAAAACGAAACAAAATGTCAGTAGACAAGATATATAGCATATATTTCAAGCAAGAGTAAAATGATTGTTCTCTTGATAGGCAATTTATGAGTACTTTTCCGAGGTCAAGTTGAATCTAGTTCTTGTTATGAATGGGAAAATAATCAGTTCTAGGTTCGCTTGTTTAAATATTACAAGCAGAGGTTGAATTTTGGTATTGAATATGTGATACAGTATAAACATGAGTTAAGTTCAATTAGCAAAGGTGAATTTGATAAAACTGGATTTGACTGACTTCTGGTGTGTTTTATTCTTTAGAGGTCGTAGTGACAATGAATCTGTATAAAAAAAAATAACAAGAATATAATATAGGCCTACATACAGACATCAAGTTAGCAAAAATAAATACCTGTGTATTGCACTTAAATTATTTCTATGATCTATGCTCACTTAACTGCATAATATTACCACTATGATAACTTTAGTGCCTGCATGATGTGTCGTTTCACATATGATGTACCTGTCATAATAAATGACTTATAAAATCAAACTCTATAGCTACGTACTTTATCCTCGTAAAGATACTCTTTCGTATTAAACGAATAAGGATTTATTTGTGACACACAGTGCTATATTTGTTCTCACCAATTCTAACCGGATTAAAATAACTGCTTTCTTTCCTAAGCATCAAATATACACACTTGTTCAATACTTGATAACCAAAGGGACAAAACTAAGTCACTAGTCTATACAAGCAGGGTATCAAATTCACCTTTGCTAATTGAACTTAACTCATGTTTATATGAATGTATCATATATTGAATACCAAAATTCAACATATGCTTGTAATATTTAAAAAGCAAACCGCGAACTGATTATTTTCCCTTCATGAAAAGAACTAGATTCAACTTGACCTCAGAAAAGTAGGCCTACTCATAAATTGCCTATCAAGACTCTTGCTTGAAATATATGCTATATATCTTCTTCTGACATTTTGGCATTTACTAGTAATTGAACACATTATTTATGACTGTTTGGGCTCATGAATATTCATTTACCGCGCGTGCAGCGCTGCTATAGCTAGCATGCTGTCAATACATGTATTTCGCTGTACATTATTTTGTCTAAGTTTTGTAGATTTGTATTCTTTTAAGTAAATCCGTTTCATATCTGTATTAAACATCATTATTTTTCTGTCATGTATGTAAATATGCTTTAACCGTGTCTTGTTTATTTTGTTCTGTCATTTCTGCATTTGTTCTGTTATATTTTGTCATGCTTAAATTATTTGTTTTTCTTTGATAATCCTTTCATGTCAGTCTATTTAAATGAATTTGAATTGATTTCATTTCATTTGTTCATGCCCCTTTTTTGCTTACCGCTTTTTTTTTGGGGGATAGGATGTCATATGTGACCTACCTCTCCTCCTGAGTGTAATTAATTTTCTTTTCTTGAATTTTTCATTTCCACCCCCAATATATGCGGCTCATGAGAAACACACAGATACACTCCACATACATCGATAGATATGTAAATAATACAGGAGAAACATAAGAAATGACATTAAAAGTAAATGAAACAGCACCATCAGTGAAAGAGACGGAAACAGTTCCAAAAATTCTTTATTACATAAAAATGCATTATGATGTTGATATGTCTTCAATTTCAACCATTCACAAACGTGTATAAACAATTTTTACAGGATAACAGATCTTACAACAATAACCTAATATATGGCACCAATCCAGCATTAGATGAGTACCAAACCTGCATGTCATCGATTTCAGCCCTTCACAATTATGTAAGCATTTAAAATATCACAGTATAACTGATCTTACAACAATAACCCAATATGGCACCAATCCAGCATTGGATGGGCACCAAACCTGCATGTCATCAATTTCAGCCCTTCACAATAATTATGTAAGCATTTAAAATATCACAGTATAATAAATCCTATATAGATCCTATAACAATAACCTAATATGGCACCAATCCAGCATTAGATGGGCACCAAACCTGTATGTCATCAATTTCAGCCCTTCACAATTACGTAAGCATTTAAAATATCACAGTATAATACATCCTATATAGATCCTATAACAATAACCTAATATGGCACCAATCTAGCATTAGATGGGCACCAAACCTGCATGTCATCAATTTCAGCCCTTCACAATTACGTAAGCATTTAAAATATCACAGTAATACATCCTATATAGATCCTATAACAATAACCTAATATGGCACCAATCCAGCATTAGATGGGCACCAAACCTGCATGTCATCAATTTCAGCCCTTCACAATTATGTAAGCATTTAAAATATCACAGGATAACTGATCTTACAACAATAACCCAATATGGCACCAATCTAGCATTAGATGGGCACCAAACCTGCATGTCATCAATTTCAGCCCTTCACAATTATGTAAGCATTAAAAAATCACAGGATAACTGATCTTACAACAATAACCCAATATGGCACCAATCCAGCATTAGATGGGCACCAAACCTGCATGTCATCAATTTCAGCCAGGGGCGTCAATCCGAATTAGACGTGGGGGGACACAAGTTCAGTGAGGATTAGGGAGGGTCGGAGGACATAGAATGCGGTGTTTGCAGGGTATGGTGTGGCATAAGGGTTAACACCCCCTCCCAATATAAATTTAGTATCAGAAACAGTGAAATATATAGACTGAATATAACAAAATAATAAACGAAAGGTTTAATGTTTGCATTTTTTCCTAAAAAGCGAAAATGTTCCATAATATATAACTTACTTTAACAGAATTTCCATATCTCAATAATTTAGAAACCCTTGGATCTATAGGGGAAAAAGTGAGGGGCAAGGACCGCAATGGCGCGTTCATCTTGGTTTCATAAAGCCCCCATCACACCAGACTCGTTCAGTCGTTCTCATCACTACATTCTGAAAAAAAAGATGCCAAACGGGTTACAACCAGGCGCGGATCCAGGGGGAGGCCGAGCGGGCCTTGCCCCCCTGCACAAAAAAGAGAGAGAGAGAGAGAGAGAAAAGGAAACGAAGGGAAAGGGAAAGAGGAGAGAAAGGGAAAGAAAGAAGAGGAAGAAGAAAAGAAAGGGGAAGAAGGAGATCGAGGGTCCGAAAGGGCCTTGCCTCCCAGGCTGTTGTCCCCCGCCATCAACAAAAATAAGAGAGAAGGAAAGAAAGGGAAAGAAAAAGGAAAGAGGAGATAAAGGGAAGGAAAAACAGGAAGAAGAAAAGAAAAGATGGGGGATATCAGTTGCAATTTTTCCGCCAACGAGTTGTGGATCGGGGAGGGGGAGGGCAAAAGGCCCTTGCCCCCCCCAGCCAAAAAAAAAGAGAGAAGAAGGGAAAGTGAAAGAGGAGAGCTAAAGGGAACAAAAAAGAGGAAGAAGAAAAGAAAAGGGTGAAAAGAAGGGGAGATCAGTTGCGACTAATCCCGCCAACAACGTGTGGATCGGGGCGGCCGAAAAGCCCTTGCACCCCTCCTCCCCAGCAAACCTAAAAGAGAGAGAAGGAAGGGAAGGGAAAGGGAAAGAGGAAAGAAAGGAAAGAAGAACAAAAGAGAAAGAAGAAAGATAGGGAGATCAGTTGCGATTTTTCCCGCCAACAAGGTGTAGATCGGGGGTGGGGTGGGGCACCAGCGTACTGATGGGGGCTTGGGGCAGTTGCCTTCTCCCAAATAAAATTCAAACGTGGTTTATTCCTAATTCGATACCTGTGATTTACAAATGTTGCTGAAATGCCATAATTGACGAGTTTGTTGGAAAATGACAAATGCCTAAATTTACAGCCAGGCAAGAAATGTGCTAATTTAGAGGCCTACTTAGCCCTCCCCACACTTTTTTTGAAAAAGTATATTAAAGAGAAATAGAAAGAAAGAGAGATAGAAAAAAAAGAATTATAGTGACCTGCCAGTGTCACAAAATAATGAGGTATCAAATTATGCTCATCTGACCGTGATTAAATGCCTATAACCCTTGATCTTCCGGGGGCTCTGCCCCTTGACCCCATGTCGGTGCTTTGCCCACTCAACCCCACGTCAATTTACGCTACGCTCTACCTGATCGTAAATACTTTGGCCTCCCCCCACCCGCTTTAAAATGTTCAGCGGGGCCTGCATTTAAGTGTGGGGTGATGCAGTTTTTGTCTACCCCAAAAAAAAAACAGTTCTTGCTCATTACGCCATTGCTGGTCACCATTACGTACCAATATTTGGCTCGCATAATTTCAAATTTGGGCCCCCTAAGAAATCCTGGATCCGCGCCTGGTTACAACTGTGGTGAACGCGAACAGGTGGACGTCTCCCCTCTATATCTCTCTTTCTCTGTATTCTATCCATCTATCTCTCCGTCTCTCTAAATCTGTATCTCTCTCTCTCTATCTCGCCCTCTCTTTATCTCCCTCTATCTCTATCTGTCACTTTATCTCTCCCTCTATCTCTCTCCCTCTTTCTCTATAAACTCTCTCTTTATATATCTCTCTTTCTATCTCTTTATCTATCCCTCTCGTACATCGTTTATAACATTATTCTGCCAAAAGGGGGTTTGACGGCATGGATTATCTTAATTCAGAGAAACACAGAAAATAATGTTCTCTTAATCTCTTTGAACACCTGTAAGGATTCAGAAAAGGCTAAAAAACAAACACTCATTCGTGACTTTGATAGTGTTTATGATAGGCAAGTGACGACACTTGGTATATTTCTATACTTCGCCCAAGCATTTGACATGATTGATCACTGATCATATTTTTTTGCAATAAATAAATAAATAAATAACAACAACAACATTACACCATATATGCTGTTCCATTCAAATTTCATGATTGAACTAGTCAACAGTTATATTATTACATCCTATGATGAATCATCAAAAATGAACTTATATCACCCTCAAAACAAAACAATGCATTTTAATTATTTTTATATTTTAATAAAACAGATTTTAACCCCAAATCGTGAGGGGACATTTCACCACCTGAAAATTCGTGGGGTCGTGTCTCCCCGTCCCCCAGGATTGACGCCCTGATTTCAGCCCTTCACAATTATGTAAGCAATTGAAATATCACAGGATAATAAATCCTATATAGAAGATCCTATATCAATAACCTAATATGGCACCAATCCAGCATTGGATGGGCACCAAACCTGCATGTCATCAATTTCAGCCGTCCAGAATTATGTAAAGCAATTGAAATATCACAGGCTAACAGATCTTACAACAATAACCCAATATGGCACCAATCCAGCATTAGATGAGCACCAAACCTGCATGTCTTTAATTTCAGCCCTTCACAATTATGTAAGCATTTAAAATATCACAGGATAACTGATCTTACAACAATAACCCAATATGGCACCAATCCAGCATTAGAATGGGCACCAAACCTGCATGCGGACGTACGGATGCAGCGCGAGCGCGCGCGGCGGTCAGATTAATGAATATTCATAAACGGCTGCAGGATTGGTGCCTATGTATAGTGCTTACCCCCCAGGTACGTCGGCACAGCAATTTGAGCGATCGAGTACGCCCTCTAGCGTTAGTAAGTATATATCTCTATGGGGCAGGCCAGCAGGGCAAGCGAATTTAGAATTTTTTGATTCAACCAAGGACGCAGGTTCGAGACTGAGTCACGTCTTTCGGATGGTGACGTTAAAAGTCGGTCCCCAGACGTAAATAATCATATCTGATTGATATACACGTCTGTAAAAACCCAATACACACACACAAGCGCTATGTGTGAGTGAAACTGAGTGCAGTGGGGGAGTGTGGTCAATTTGGTGAGTTACTTTTTCGATACTATTTTTCGATAATATCCTAAAACACAATAAGGAGTAAAAGATAGATGAATACAAAATTAAAATTAAAAACAAATAAAATAAAAAAATGAGAGATATAATCACGTGACGTTAGGTAATTTGGCGACAATAGTCACAACTGACTAATTGCCATTGAATCAAAACAGAAGAAGAAGAAGAAGAAGCTGAAGCCTGAACTTGTGGTCGCCAGATTCAAGGAGCGCGGATGATAGACTGTCTTGTCATGTCGCTGGTTAATTCGAGAAAGGGGCCCCCAGGACTAGGAAGGTACGCAAATCGCTACCAGTCTACCACTCCGTCTCCGGTAGCAAAGTCTGATATCTCATACTTATTCTTTTACCGATTTTGAAATGCTTTTTATGTTATGAGAAGAATATTAACTTGATGAAGAAAGAAGAGTCCGATATAGATTATTTATAGGACTAAGGCGATAGCAAACGTTAAAGCCACTGTGCAATATTCGTCGTGTGTGTGGGAATTGGGAAGGGGTGATTTTCGGACGCATTTTAGGGCTGTTTACCTGCCTCCCCGGCCCCGGGCAGGTCTAGCCTTAAATTAAAGGGCTTGGTGATAATGTAAAATATGATATTGATATTACCAAGCCTTAAAGGTACTATGTCCCATTTGCAGGCCAAAAAAATGAAAAGGTTAAATTCCAACGGCATTTGAAAGACAATACTACTTACTAGACCCTAATTAGAACTTCCCTAAAATTTCTTCTTTGTAATTGTATTGCAGATAGTAAAGTCACACGTTCCATGTGGAAAGGGAGCTAAGCTGTATTGCTCTGGTAAGATATTTGCTAATATTTTGATATTTTTACCTCCGATTTTAATTGCCAGGCATCATTAGGAGTAGAAACGGCATTGCAAATGTAACTTTCCGACGGTTAAGGCCACTGTCCAATATTCGTCGGGTGTGGGAAGGGGTGATTTCTGACGCATTTAAGGGATTGTTTACCTACCTCTCCGCGCAGGTTTATGTTGGGAGCCAGTTATAGTAAAAGCCTTAAAATGTTACTAAGTAGACCTACTAAGTTTTAAAGTATTGTTCAATCTAAATGAGCAATTCAATTCGAAGGAGACTTTTCCTATCAATAAACTCAAATAATTCAAATCCAAATCCAAATACTGAAATAGACTCTATCCAAATTTAGAAAAATACAGAATTTAAATATTCGAATATTCAAACATTTAAACACGGAATCCAATTCAAAGAAGGAGACTTTTCCTATCATTAAATTCAAATAATTCAAATTCAAATTCAAATTCAAATTTTCAACTAATATTCACGACTGATTGTTCCATCGGCCAATTGTTCAATCTAAATCATAATGAACAGTTCTGTACAATTCTGTTTAACAGAATTTTTAATTAAAAGAATATATTTACGAATAACTCGGAGTAACTTACACTCTACGATGTATAAATCCTAAGTGTATTTAATTACCCTTGCTGATAATCATCAAACCCTATAAACCATTCGGAGCGGGAAGCCCGTTCTTAAAATTGTAAGAGGGCAACTCCGCTTCCAAAATGTATAAATCCTAATTGTATTTAATTACCCTTGCTGATAATCATCAAACCCTATAAACCATTTGGAGCGGGAAGCCCGTTCTTAAAATTGTAAGAGGGCAATTCCGCTTCCAAAATAATTCAGGTAGCGATAATATAATTCAAGCAGCAATAGAGTAATAAATCCCTATGGGTCACACTCAAATACTCCACTCACAAAACACATTCAACTATCACAGATATATACGTCGAAGCCAAGCTAAAGTAATGGATAGACTAAGCCTCAAGTAACTATTTATGCAAGGTACGCACCCAAAATACTCCACCCCAGTAGAACAATAAGTTACCATAGGGTGAGGGGTGCGGTACACAAAAGAAGGAATGCGTGAATGGGGTATTCGGCGTGCCCTCGTGGCGTCTCCTGCCACGCCCTACGATTTAAAATACACTAAGAAACCTATAAGCAAAGAAACCTAAATTACGCCTTACAATAATTAGCAGTAGAAATAACAAACGATATCATCGCCTGGATGGCAGAAGGGCGTTAGCTGACTTAGCTCGAATTTCAGGTAAAAAATGAAGCGCTAAGCAGAAGGGCGTTAGCACTAAATAGCCTCAAACTTTTATAAAACTGACTTATTTCCGAAAAAAAATTGTGGCCTTGTTCTACTATAACATTTCTATTAAGTTTTAAACCAATTTTCGGGACAGAAAGCAGTTTAAATATAAAACAAATCTTTAAATGAGAATAATTCGAAAAGTAGTTTTAGTCGCTCTTCGCTAACGCCCTTCTGCCAGCCGGGCGACGATATACTTACTTGTCTCGTTCAGCGGGTCCGTGAACTTGTCCGCGATACAAACTTACGACTAGAAACTTAATTACAAAATACAATACAATTATAGCAAGCGCAACTATAATTCGCTTAATTAAAATCGCGCCGGAACGAAAAATACTCGCAGCGCCATTATAGTAAAAGCCTTACTACAAGTAACACACCAGTAGGATCACTGCTACGGTGTACAGCGACGACCTCGTTGTAGTAGTGGTGATTCTGCGGTGATGCTGACGTGTGCTCCTGTAGTTCTCTGTTCTCTGTGTTCTGGCTGTTGTCTTACTCTTGTGGTTTCTCTGTGTGTTTCTGCTGTGAGGGCGGGTTTCAGCCTCGTTATATATCCGCATACGTGCGACCATAAAACGCAGCCCGACGTACGCTCATGCTTGCGGCCCGTATAATCGGGCTTCTCCATACAGTTAAGGCTTGGTGATATCAATATCATATTTTACATTATCACCAAGCCCTTAAGCCAATTAAGGCTAGGCAGGTCTTAGTTAGTTTATACTTTATACCACACATAGCTGCATTACTATCCTGGCTGTGTATTAAAACCTGCTCTTTTGATTCTCAACATTTCAAACACCACTCTACAATACTCACCTGATTTCACTCAAAATTGATACTTTAGTGACAATTGAGGACACCTAAATAGCAGTAAAATACAATTTTTTCAACTTACTGATGTTAGAAAGAATAATTTGAAAATTCAAATCGTAAGCTAGACTGAAAGCATCAGTCTCCGATATCGACAGTTGTTCCGCTGAGATTACATCTGGCTCCATTGACCGCCTCTATACATAGACTGCCTCTATACATAGACTGAAGAACGTCCTATGGGGTAGTGTGGGGAAGGAATAGTTTGGTTCGGCCGGACCGAGATGAATGAGATATGCAACAAGTTTTTTCACTCTTTACGTCTTCATATATTCACTTTGGCTGCAATATTACACTGAATCTTATTAAAAATAAGAAATAACACAGAAATATCTACTTTGACTTACGATCGCTTTCTCGTTTAGATCCTAAATTAATGATTAATCCGAGAAAGTCTTGTCGTCAACATGATTTGTTGTCAGCCATCTTGATTTGAGTTGATAAATATTCATTTTTTCTTTCCGAACGTCCAATAGCTACGTATGAGTCAGCCCGGCTTGACCCAGTGATAATCGAATATTCATAAACCCAATATTAAACGAGTGCTCTAATTGGCCATAGGCATTGTTTTGGTACGTTGACCCGGAAATATATCGGCTGGGTCATGTCATATAATAATATTACCAGTTCGAATGCAAGAACGTTTCACTGGTTCTGATATAAAAATTGGATAACTCGTATCAAGTAAGTCCGTAAATTTCGCATTTGGAAATAGGTAATCAAACTTTGATAACTGTACATAGGAGAAAAATATACATAGTTTTTTTCTATCTGATTTATAAATCAGAAAATTAGATCTAAATAAAGAAAATCGGGGGAGAAAGTTTCTGTGCCAAAAGTGGTTCAGAATCGGCTCAATCTCTCCCCACTGTGCGAGCCGTATGGGTTACTGTCTGTGTATGGGGAATGTCAACAAATGTTAGTTTTATTAAAGAATAGGGACTTTTAGATTTGCACGTCGACGTAGTGGACTGCCACGTGTGCCATTCTTTCAAGGCACTGGCACGTGCCCGGCAGTGCCTTAAAAGGACGTCACATTACCTTTAAAGGATGTCACCGTGGCAGTCCACGTTCTCGTCGTGTAAAATCTAAAAGTCCCTAATGACCCATACCAGACAGTTATTTCTGTCTAATCGTAAGTCTACTGTCAAACTTGCTTACAACCACATTGTATTCATTTTGTGCATTTGTGTGTTATGTGTGTATTGACTATTCACGTGTGCAATTGCTGCCTATTAGCACGTAGTACGGCGCTAGAGGTCAATACACATTAGCATTGACTCTCTATGCTTTGCTGGAGTGGTTTATACTAACTACTAAGTTAGTAAGTATACTAATTACTATGTCCCTTTTGCAGCCAACATCAAATTCTGTAGAACTTTGCAGGAATTATGAATATGTCAAGTAGGTCTATGTCCCATCTGTGAAATAGTATTTTTTCAAATTATGCAAGTTTATTTGTTGTTGTTGTAATGGCAATCAGTCTCGTTTACCTTCTTCTGGGTCATTCCATGTCAAATCACCCAATGGTTTTAACCCGACCATTTTTGATTTTGATGAAATTTAGTGTACTTGTTGAGTGTGATCTCACAGCACCAAATCTCAAATTTTAGGTCAATCGGGTGAGGGGTTGGGAGATACGCCCACCAAATTTTGAGATTTTTGCAAAAATGGGGTGGCGGGCCTACCTTTAAACCCTTGTATCTCGGGAACTAATGGGTCAATCTTCACAAAATTGGTATTGTTGGAAAGGGTATTCAATAAGGATTCCAAATCTGCCATCATTTTGAAGATTGATACATGTTGGGGTACTTGACCTCTTGACCTAAGATTTGACCTTGAAATTGACCTTGTGGATCACGTGACCTTGACAACATTTTTCATGAAATGTAATCTCTGACATGTTCACTAAAACATATAAAAGTTTCAGAGATATAATATTTTTGTTTAGGAGCAATAAGGATTGAAAGCATCCATACTCACAGATATTCACAATAAACCCTATTATAATGTATACAATACATGCAGTATGCACTGTACAACATACATCTTCCACATGCTTTTTGTTCTAGTCATATCCATCCTAAATGTAAGCAGTACTTAAATAGAAATATAATGAGAAGTTCATATAGGCCTAAAGGGTTAACAGGATGTATGGCTTCAGGCCTCTGAGTCGGTTCTAGGACAATTACCCCTGTGCAATCACCCCTGGAAAATTAACCCCAGGAAATGTCCCCCTGAGGATAATTACCCCCAAAAAATTACCCCAAGGACTATCACACCCAGAGGACAATTACCCCAGAAAATTACCTCCTAGGACAAGCTGTCCCCGAGGACAATTACCCCGGAAAATTACCCCTAGGACAATTACCCCCTGGAAAATTACCCTCAAGAATAATTACCCCGAAAAAAAAATCTGCTTTGATTAAAACCAACTTATCAGACTGGACTTCCCTTAACGAATAGGGGGTAATTGTCCTAGAGGGTAGTTTTCCGGGGGTAATTTTCAGGGGTAATTGTCCTAGAACCGACTCAGAGGCCTGAAGCCATACATCCTGTTAACCCTTTAGGCCTATATGAACTTCTCATTATATTTCTATTTAAGTACTGCTTACATTTAGGATGGATATGACTAGAACAAAAAGCATGTGGAAGATGTATGTTGTACAGTGCATATTGCATGTATTGTATACATTATAATAGGGTTTATTGTGAATATCTGTGAGTATGGATGCTTTCAATCCTTATTGCTCCTAAACAAAAAATATTATATCTCTGAAACTTTATATGTTTTAGTGAACATGTCAGAGATTACATTTCATGAAAAATGTTGTCAAGGTCACGTGATCCACAAGGTCAATTTCAAGGTCAAATCTTAGGTCAAGAGGTCAAAGTACCCCAACATGTATCAATCTTCAAAATGATGGCAGATTTGGAATCCTTATTGAATACCCTTTCCAACAATACCAATTTTGTGAAGATTGACCCATTAGTTCCCGAGATACAAGGGTTCAAAGGTAGGCCCGCCACCCCATTTTTGCAAAATCTCAAAATTTGTGGGCCCTATCTCCCACCCTCACCCGATTGACCTAAAATTTGAGATTTGGTGCTGTGAGATCACACTCAACAAGTAAACTAAATTTCATCAAAATCAAAAATGGTCGGGTTAAGATTTTCAGATTTTTTGGGTGATTTGACATGGAATGACCCTTCTAGACTTCACTGTCAGACACTATTGAGTGACTGACTGACATTTTTTTTTCTTTGGTAATAACATACATAAAATGAGCTGTAACAGGTACATGAGTATAATGTATTTGTCTACATGTACATCAATAACCCACTAGACCTACTTGTAATGGCCAAAATTAAACTGATTGAATCTTTGTGCAGCACAAAACATACGACCATTCGATAAAAGGGTCTGAAAATCAGACTATTACTTAGGTGATTGCAATCACTTAAGTCAATTCGACAACTAGACTAATGGTCGTTATTTTCCATAAAAAGCCATTTTCAAGCCCTTTCGTTTTGAGGAAGTTCTAAATTAGTATTGTCTTTCAAATGCCGTTGGAATTTAACCTTTTCATTTTTTGGGCCTGCAAATGGGACATAGATCTAGTACCTTTGGCTTGGTGATACGAGAAATAGTACATGTGTAGTTGTCGAACGGACGAGTACACGGACGGTGATGACACCTAACGGACGAGTACACGTCGCAGGCTTAGTACTACACATCATCTTTAGACCTCCTCTCCCAATAAAAATTTGTATGATACTTTATTAACTTAAATGGATAACAAAATTGGGAAGTGAAACTATACTGACTACATACAACAACTGAGATATAGCTGAAGTTTTGACAATTTGAATTTTTCTGTACAGTGATAGATTTCTAGATTTCACATGGTTCAGTTGAGATCTGATTTTTTATAGAATTCTTTAGAGTTGTGTCATTCTAAACTGTAGAATATGTCAATTCTAAGAATCTTTTAACATTAATGAGTTTGATGTCTATTATGTGTGGTGGATTCTGTACATTAAATTGTCCTAACAATATTGCTCGTCTTTTCATAATTCAAATTAAGAGACCCAAAATTGAAAATCATCAAGCAAAGCTGTTAAACAAGAATATATTATTCAGAATTTGACAAAAGATACTGTTATGTCATTTACATACAGAGTTTAATTTCCTGAGAAGCATTTAGCTTTATGCGTTCAATATTCGGGTCCATTCTGAAACTCGTAGCTAAATTTTCAATTGCTAAAATAAAGAGGTAAAGACCCCTTTTCCTACTGAGAAAAATCCAGTTGAAATATTACTATTCATTATGCAACTTTCTATGTCCATATAAAGAACTCTGACATGAATGTGAAAAAAAATCCAAAACGGCCTGAAAAACCCTCCATCCGGCAGGCGGAGGGCGATGAATTGTCCAAAAAAACAGAAAATAGAAACAGGTTAGTGTCGCACTCTTCTTCAGTGGCCAGATGTGACAGATGTTTAAAAATTAAATCCGTTTCTGCGAGGTATGTGCACGTCACATGCACTGTTTATGTTGTTCCCATGGCTATAATCCAATATACTGCCCTCTACGGTAAAAAGCAGCATAATGGATTCAAGCATAGTGATATGTGCAGCAGGCCTCTTTCGATAAAAATATACCCAGTAACTCCTCGAATATCACAATTTCTGTGGCATTTCTTGGACAACTATTGAATTCTTTTTCCAAGTTATGTATCTGATTACCGGTATGGTAATTGTGAGTAGTTGTTGTCTTTCCAATTGTGCTCTTGTAGTTTTGAATGATTTCTTGGTACGATCACGTATTTGTTTGGGTTCGTTTCGGCACGCATTACAGCTATTGAAGTGTATTGCACATTCCTTTCGTGACTAGTCCGAACTTGCCTTGCAACAGCTATCAGTATCGAAACTTGTTGTGATTACTAAGTAATTATCAGCTTTTAAAAGAAGCATGCGGTGTTTAAAATAAGAGAACAATATTTATTGGCTGAAAAATTATTCGATCGGTATATTGTAAATGAAGAATTTTTTAGAAAGCCGTTTTATTATTCTAACATTAATGTATTGTTTTTTATGCCTCCGCTACAAAGTAGCCGGAGGCATTATGTTTTCTGGTTGTCCGTCCGTACGTACGTCCCGTTCTCGTGATCGTGTTATCTCAAAAACCGATTGATGAATTACCGCCAAACTTGGGTCATGTATGTATCTTGCAGAGCTAATTAACTTATTAGATTTTGGGGTCACGAGGTCGAAGGTCACAGGGCTCATTATGTATTCAAAAATAGCTCGTGATCACGTTATCTCAAGAACCGATTGATGGATTAACGCCAAACTTGGGTCATGTATTTATCTTGCAGAGCCAATGAACTGATTAGATTTTGGGGTCATGAGGTCAAAGGTCACAGGGCTCATTATGTATGCAAAATAGCTTGTGATCACGTTATCTCAAGAACCGATGGATGGATTACCGCCAAACTTGGGTCATGTATGTATCTTGCAGAGCCAATAAACTGAGTAGATTTTGGGGTCACGAGATCAAAGGTCAAAGGTCACAGGGCTCATTATGTATGCAAAATAGCTCGTGATCACGTCATCTCAAGAACCGACTGATGGATTACCGCCAAACTTGGGTCATGTATGTATCTTGCAGAGCCAATGAACTGATTAGATTTTGGGGTCACGAGGTCAAGGTCACAGGGCTCATTATGTATCCTAAAATAGCATGTGATCGCGTTATCATTAGAACCAACAGATGGATTACAATCAAACTTGAATTAAAAAAATTGCTTCCATTTTGGTTTGTAAAATTGCTCTATGGCGCAGGCATCATTTTCGACTGCGCGCAGTCGAAGTTCCATCTAGTTGTAACCTGATTTAGTCATCCTGCATGAATCAAAATGGCGGCTCGAATGTTCTCTTTCTACTTTTGCTGCAGTTTATTTATTGTATCCCCCGGCATCATATTCTTGTGTTCCGTCTTTTATAGGGTCAAAGGTCATATTTTGATAGATATCTTGTGTGCACTGTAGTGTGTGGTCTAACTGCATCATTTCTTAACAGATTTCTTTCAAATTGAGTATGGGAGTGTATGTTGGTAAAATCTACGCACCTATAGTTTTTGGTGATGCTGCCATGAGTGTCCCGTGTTTTATAGGGTCAAAGGTCATATTTTGGTGGATGTCTAGTGTGCGCTCTGCAGGTCATATTTCATGACGGATTTTTTTCAAATTTTGAAAGGAGATCTTGGTACAATCTACACATCTACACTTTTGGGCGATGCTGTCCTCATTGTTCCGTCTTTTATATGGTCAAAGGTCATATGTCTTTTATGCGCTCTAACTGCCACATTTCTTGACGGATTTCTTTCAAATGTTGTATGGAGGTGTGTCTTAGTACAATGTACACATCTTTAGTGTTTGGTGATGCTGCCACCTGTGTTCCCTCTGTTATAGGGTCAAAGGTCGTATTTTGGTGGCTGTCTTTTGTGCGCTCTGCAGGTCATATTTCATGACGGATTTTTTTCAAATTTTGAAAGGAGATGTATCTTGGTACAATCAACACATCTACACTTTTGGGCGATGCTGTCCTCATTGTTCCGTCTTTTATATGGTCAAAGGTCATATGTCTTTTATGCGCTCTAACTGCCACATTTCTTGACGGATTTCTTTCAAATGTTGTATGGAGATGTGCCTTAGTACAATGTACACATCTTTAGTGTTTGGTGATGCTGCCACCTGTGTTCCATCTGTTATAGGGTCAAATGTCGTATTTTGGTGGCTGTCTTTTGTGCGCTCTAACTGCCACATTTCTTAAAAGATTTCTTTCAAATTTTCTACAGAGATGCATTATACTCTAATCTACACACATATTGGTTTGGTGATGCTGCTCCTATCCTAGTCTTGACAATAGTCCGAGCCACTAGTGGCGATCTCTACGTCATCCTTTTGTTTCAGAGGGGATGGGGATCTTTGTCCCTCCTTCAAACATAAGGATGACACAAAATTGCTGCCACTGCCGGGGATACATTCGCATTGCACGGCAATACAGATTGCGATATTTCTAATTTTTAGAGGCATGATAATGGCACTAAATATCGCCAAACATGGATGAAAATAATGTCGAATGGGAGAATATACCGATCTGAGCCGAGGTAAGCATGTGTTGATTTATTTGATTGATTAAAAAGGTCACTTTTAAGGGGCATACTGATGAAATGCGCTATTTATAGAGGCAAGTGACAGATGTCACAGATCCTGCTAGCTGACATCGGTACACCGGTTCCCGACCGGTGCCCGACCGGTGCAAGGCCGTCGGGACCCGGTTTATAAAATTCCCGACATGACTCAGGCCTAATATAAAAACACTGACATACATGTAGTTGCAAATATTTCCAAAAGTAAAGGACTTCAATGCTTCTATTAAAAATTAATGATTTACCCAATCAAAAGCTTTTCTGAAGTCGAGACTTAATACAATTCCCGAAATTTGTTTCAGTCTAAAGTATTTTAAAAAAAGGGTCTCTATCACTGTTGAAGTGTTCTAATAGCTTCCCTGTAAATTGCGGTAAATTTGTCGTTATTATTTAACAATTCTAGAAATAAAAGTTTTGGATGAAATAGATGGAAAATGGTGAATCATGCTGTTCAGTGAACATTGATAATTATGGCATTCTGTTATTACTAGTTGATTGCTCCAAAACATTGTATGATTATATGTGCATGTATTTTTATGAGTGGTCATTATGCTTGAAAATGTATTGTCAAAATGTCCTCATATTTCAGTAATGCAGTTGCCGAAAAGCTATAAATTGCTCAAATTCTGAAGCAACATGTATGGTTTGGGAACTTGATTTCAAAGCGTGCTCTGTACTGTCCTCAAAATTTGGTTTCGCATAACTTGCTTAAACTAAAATTTGGGATATTAAGTACTGTCAAATTTAAGACTACATGGACATGTATATGATCTATGAGTCGTGTCACATATAAGGCACTGTTTTTTTAAACATATACCAAAGGTGTCTCCAAGAGGGTCAAAAATGAAATTATGTTTACATACTTCAAACATGTATTTTTAGGATCAGGACTACCGTATTTGCCGGTGTTAAGGCCGCACCCCCAACTTTGAAATTTCGTTGAGAGAAAAAAAAAAAACAAACAGACCAAACAAAATTATTGTAATTTTCTTGTAGAAAACTATTTTTTCTACAAACTGATACCAAATTCATCAATATTCGTAAATATTTTACAGGAAAAAACTAAGTTTACTTCAAAAATGATCGTAATTTAGCAAATCTTCATTGATTTTGAAGTTAGTACTGTATCGCAGGCAGTTTTGGTATCCAATTTATACCCCTACCTGCGAAATTGCCTGAAATGGATACGAAGAAAACAGACTTGGTGCAGACTTCGTGCGGATGCGCAGTTGCGTTGCGCGGTAGCTCCTAACGGTCCCTTCTTTTAGCAATGCAATGGCATGAATTTAGATCTAGATCTACCGGTAGATTTTGTTAATAAGTTATTTATTCATGAGATCAACAAAACTTCATGTCAACAATGCAACATGAAATTGTCGGTAAAATGTATGGAGTTAATCTAGAAATGTCCTGTACCATTGTACATTAACTGGTATAGTCATTGTAGTCCTATATTTACGAATACGTGCTGTTTTGACAGCCGATTTTTTTTTATGTTGTTGCGCATAGGCCGCACCCAGACTTTTTGATATTTCCTCTTCCGAAAATATTGTGGCTTTTACGCCGGCAAATACGGTATTCATATTTAACAGGCCTTAAATTTCAATATTTTTTGGGCAAGGCCACTTTTCTGTAGGGCACATTCCTATATTACAGCACAAATAGGAAGAATTGGAAAGGGCACAAAAATCTCCAAGGCCAATGTGAGGGGCATTAAGGCCAATCAAAAGGCAGGGTTCGTACGGGTCCTGGAAAACCTGGAAAGTCATGGAATTTGGCTTAGTCTTTTTCCAGGCCTTGAAAGTCATGGAAAATCGATGTTTTGATAAAAGGGTCATGGAAAGTCATGGAATTACAAAATTCATGGAAAATTATGTGTTTTTATCATCAGATGTGTAAATAATAAAACTCATTTCTTATTTCTATCTCTTCGTTTCTGTTTTCTCAGTTTGAATTTTGAAACCATTTATTATGACTCGACTCAATAGTCGACTGTGATATTGTTGTTCGCCAGCTCTGTGAACGAACGCATTGTGTAATGTACTGTACTGGGATGTATTTGTGCGAGTGATCGTGTGTGATGAACTGTACATGCCTAGCCTGTGTGTGTATTACAATGTGTATGTGCGTAGTGCTTGGCGGCGCGACGTGGCTTGCACTTTCCGAGCATGTGTATTTTGGGGATCATCTCAAAATACCCCAAAGTTGTGTTACCGACAGGGACAGTTTGGGTAATCATTTGTAGACAGAACAAAACATTATTTATTTTCTATAAATTTTATTTGTTCAAAAAGAGACTTTTAATCATGCAAACAAAGATTTGATCACTAGTAAGGTCAAGTTGATATTTTCCCCAACAGTCAATTTACTGCACATTCTTATTTTGAGATCATCCCTTATTGAGCACGTGTGTACGTGTTTTGTTTTCCACTGCATGCATGCACTGTATATTGCTGCACGTACGTGGCATCGATGATACTGACGTTAGTTTAAACTGTTTTGGACTGAAATTTTCATGATGCCTGGTTGGATAATCCGACATATAGCGAATGGATTTTGAAAATAAAGCTCCGATCCAGGAATGGCTAGATGCATGCAGTGTCTGCCAGTGTAAGTTCAATGTACGCAAATATGAGCGAAGCAGCGCTGCACACTCTTTTTTGTACACTGTTTATCATCGCGGTCACAGTGTTTATCTTCTGCTCATAGTCGAGTCATACGCGCAAAATGTTTAATTTATGTGCCACATTTGCCCCTGGGAAAGTCATGAAAAGTCATGGAAAGTCATGGAATTCTTACTTCAAAAGTCATGGAAAGTCATGGAATTTTATTTGGCAAAAAGTGTACGAACCCTGAAAGGGCATCCAAGGCCATGGCCTTGGTGGCCTTGGATTAATTTAAGCCCTGAATATTTTTGAGAAATGCAAATTTTGGAGCTTAATCTATCTCCTTATTTATTCACCAGATATGAATACTATGTGTTTTACAATTTTATTGTGAACTAGCATATCTAATAACTGTGATATAAAACTCTTTTGCTTTTAAACAATCAACAAATATGTTGGTCTTTAAGAATATGTATGGAGCTCTCTCAGAAGAGGTGCAGTGGAGGTGAATTTTGACCGACGATAGACAAGTCTTGCACATGCATTTTGGACTCTTTGTAACCTAGCTATCAGAGAATCAGGCATTCCAAACAGCAACCCATTAAAATAATCAAGTTTACTTGTGATAAGAGCATGTACAACCAATTTCATACTTTCTTGATCAAAATATTTGCGGATACGTCTAAGTTTGTATAGAAGATAGTATGTTGATTTGCAAATATTTCTAACATGTGTTTCCATGTTCAAATTAGTATCAAAGTATACTCCTAAATTCCTTGCTGTAACAGAGGGTTTCACATTGGAGGATCCAACTCTTACACCATCAATGCTTATCTTTGAAATCTGTTGTGAGGTTCCGATAACCAAATATTCACTCTTACTATCGTTTAGCTTAAGCCAGTCCGTCAAAGAATTTCATTCAAAATGTTGTTAATTGTTTATAAATCACTGAGTGGTCAAGCTCCTACTTACATAACAGAATTACTGCAACTCAAAGTCCAGTCACACAGTCGTAGCCTGCGCAGTTCCACAGATAAATTATGGTTTCAGATTCCCCATGGCAAAACTAAAGTAACTCTCGGGACCGCTTTTGCTATTGCAGCCCCTAAACTATGGAATAGCTTGCCAATAGAAATACGAAGCACTCCATCTCTCAATGTCTTCAAATCCAAATTAAAAACATATTTGTTCAATTGAGAGATTCTATTTTGTAGAATTTAGTAAAAAGGAGCTCTGAACCAACGCAGCTGAATATATTTTGTATAAAGCTGCGCTATATAAATTTATTATTATTATTATTATTATTATCATTATTATTCATGCAAATTTTTGAGTTTCTATCTTGAATAAAACAGATTTTGTATTCCTTGAAAGTGAAAAATGGCTTATCAACACGCACGAACCTGGGTCGCCAAAACATATCCGAACCTGGAAAAAACTCATACGAAAATAATCGAGATATTGCACGAACAAGACTGGAATGTAGAATCAAGATTTCAGAAAGTCACCTCCGTAGGCATAACACGCAAATTAAGAAAATTCTGACATGTGAAAAATGGTGAAAACTGATCTGGTAGGAGATTGTATTAGCTACAACATATCAGATTTTGGAAGAGAATCGATCAATATTTACAGAGATACAATCAATGTTGAATGTTCCATGAATATGCTGACGTCCTAATACCGTAAATCTCCGTCTATAAGACGCACTTTTTTTCCGTTGGAAAAATTCAAAAGTCAGGGGTGCGTCTTAAAGACAGGTACAGGATATTTTGAGTCCTCAAAATACTACTTTTAGATATTTTCGATAATCTCTGTGTCTCAACATAAACTACATAATGCGAATGAAGAATAGGATCTACTATTAACCTACGTTACATAGAGGTGTCGTGGTCGAGTGGATACGTCGCTAGCCTCTTGTCGATGGCCCTGGCGCTGTTAGAGTCCGTAAATTCTGGCGAGCGAATTGAGCCAGATAAGAGGCGCAAGCGCCGAGGGCCTCTTAAAGGTCCTCTGCAATGCAAGTATTCATGCTTCCCATCGTGTAGAAAATACCAATATAATCAATCTCTCTTTTTGGAATTTTTCTAATGAAGGGTTAATGAGTTATAGTGTTTTTCCTTCATTAATTACATGATTTCCCACGCTCCTAAGCCCTGCCTCCCAAAATTGCCCCAAACTCAGCGATCACGTCATGTGACACTACGTCATCGGGAGAATCTTCCGAGCTTCTGCTGCAGTGCGCGAAAAATTTTCTCTATTGTGTTTATGTGCTTTAGCGTGGCAAGTTTTTTTTTTGTACAAAAAAGTTTGATTCCTCCGGCAATTTTTTCGATATTTTCCTTTGAATTTCACAATGCCGTCGAGGTATATCATGGGAGGCTGCTGTAATACGAATCAGGACGGCGTAAGCCTACATCTTTCCCCAAAAGACCCGAATTTGAGTTAAATTTGGACAGCTAAAGTGAAGCTGCATGACTCGGGCAAGTTGGAGCAGCCCCATGCATAGACTCCTGTGTAGTGTGCAGTGCACATTTCGACGATTGTGATTTTGATGATGGGGTGCATGCCATCTTCAACATTCAATTCAATTTATTTATTTTTCCTCTTTCAATTTTTCAAATTTACAATGATGTTACATTTTTTATTTTGTCTCTTTCGTTCGTTAGCCTCTGATTTGGGTAGGGTCGGCTCCTCTCTTTAGAGACCGAAGCCGACCATTGGCGCTCCTGTGGAACGGATCTGGCCACAAAGCCACCAAACTTTGGACTAAAATGTCACTTTAGCGATTCATATTCGATGCATTTATTTTTGAAAATTAGGCCTAGGCTAATATAATTCGGTTCCACTTACCAGATTGACTGAATGATACGTTTAAGGGTCTTTTTTTCCCGATTTTCTTTGTCGAAGTTGAACTCGGCTCCATGTTGAAACTGTTACTGCGCATGCACTGCAAAAATTTCAACACGGAGCCGAGTTCAATTTCGACAAAGAAAATCGGGGAAAAAAAGACCATTAAACGTATCATTCAGTCAATCTGGTAAGTGGAACCAAATTATATTAGCCTACTGGTAGGCCTAATTTTCAAAAATAAATGCATCGAATATGAATCCGCTAAAGTGACATTTTAGTCCAAAGTTTGGTGGCTAGTTTTGGCCAGATCCGCTCCATCGAGTTTGCACAGGAGCGCCAATGGTCGGCTTCTGTCTCTAAAGAGAGGAGCCGACCTACCCAAATCAGAGGCTAACAAACGAAAGAGACAGAAATTTTCGGTCTAGGTCAAGACAAGTCATTTACTCATTATACCACCCGAATCAATAGGCACTCTCTGTGTTCCTGTAAAAAAAATTCTTTCTATTTATCCTCTTTCGAGGGACTTTATTTGTTCATATCATAAAATAAAAGTTATTTACAACAATGTTTATATACAGAATTCATGCAATTGTAACATACATGTATAATATATAGTACAAAACATGAAACTAAAGTGACATAAGCACCAACTAAAATATTGAAAATATTTGTTTTACTTCGTTTGTATCGAATTTATTTTGATTACATTTCATATGGAGGTGCGAATTTCTACCTTTAATTCTTTTATCAAATATACAACATGTGTCCTGTGCTTTTCACTTCCAAAACATTCTCTAATAATATAGTTTCTATAGATAATAAACTGAGCAAAGTTTAAAATGAGATTGACAAGATTCATTTCTCTTTTCTCTATATCATAACCTATTAAAAAAAAATTTTCATTCAAAAAAATTCTTAAATTAAACAAAGTATCAATTAATTTGGATACAAACTTCCAAAAAAGCGAAACCTTCTTACAAGTCAGGAGAAGGTGGTTAGTTGTATCTGGAATCTTACAGATATCACATAGATTATTATTTTTAATCCTCCATTTACATAAATTGTCTTTACTGGGTAATATTCTATGAATAAATTTAAAATTAAACTGCTTAATTCTGTTGTTATTTATGAAGTAAAATTTATAATGAAGCACCGTCTTCCAGTTAAACTCATTAGGTAAATCAAAATAAGCGTCCAAAAATAAATGCACGGCAGATCCTGTTTATTTTTTTCTAACATCAAACTATAATAGTGTTTGGCTCTCATGCCTGCTACATCAATGGAGTCACCTATTACCATTTCTATTGTACTGGATTATCTTTACTTCCGGGTAGAAACCCGAGAATCTTTGGATTTTTCGAAATTTGTGTGAATTTTAAAAAATCACGAAAAAAAACATGCAGGAACACATGCATGGGACTAAAACCAGTTGCAAGATTTAAGTCTGTTCTTTCGATCGAAAATGAATCAATGTGCACTTTTTGTCGGAAGTTATAGGCATTCCATATCTCATATTTATGTATAAATTTCATAAAATAATAGTACCCACATCGTAATATCGTTATTTCTTGACCGATTTCGCTGAAACAAAGACTCGAATACTGCTGGAAGAATACCTTTGTTTAGAACCGTAATGCGCACGTGTAGAGTTAACCAGCGACCGCTGCGCAGCCATAAAGCGTTGATAAAGCTTTTCGCGTACGTCTTTGCCTAAAAGGGCGATGAGCTGGGGAGGTGGGAGAACGCTTAAAAGTCGGCACGGAGCATGGAACCTCAAAGTGAGCAGAATGACCTTGCTCTCACATTTGTTTACAAGTCAGCGCTGGAAAAGGGCTTACTCTTACGTAACCTTGCATAACCATTAGCTCGGTGGCTTTGAAATCGCTGTGTGTGACAGATTGATCATTGCTATTTCCAGCCATTTGATTAGTTCTAATTCAACGAAAGATACCCTAGGGTATCGTCAATTCGAAGTTTCCACTCCTTGTAACTCCCACCTCCCTGGATGAAAGACATGGAAGAAAAATACACAAAAAATATGTAAACCATTTGGAAGGTTGATTTGTCCTACAATAGCTACATCATGAAATGGTGCATGCAGTGGCGGATCCAGGGGGGCCAGGCCCTCCCTAGGATTAAAAAAAACAGGTAAAAACACTTTTTAGCTCATCCGGCCCAAAGGGCCTGATGAGCTTATGCCATGGCGTGGCGTCCGTCGTCCGTCCACAGTTTTCAAAATGCTTCTTCTTCGTTATTTTTCAACCGATTTTGATTCTGATTGTTTCATATGATAGGGCTAGGAGGGGGATTTAAAACTTCTACACAGAATCGTGAAATTCATTATCTATGCTAATTTATGCAAATTTATTCGAATTCAGAAAAATGCTTCTCCTTCATTTCTCGACCGATTTTTGATTTGGTTTGCTTTATCTGGTAGAGCTAACTTTGGTACACTAAACTTCTACACAGAATTTTAAAATTGTTCTCCATTAATTAATTATGCTAATTTATGCAAATTTATTCCAAAAATAACAAAAATTGCTTCTTCTCCCTCATTTCTCGACCGATTTTGATTTGGTTTGCTTTATCTGGTAGAGCTAACTTTGGTACATTAAACTTCTACACAGAATTTTAAAATTGTTCTCCATTAATTATCTATGCTAATTTATGCAAATTTATTTGAAATCACGAAAAATGCTTCTTCTCCTTCATTTCTCGACCGAGTGTGTGTGTATTGGGTTTTTACAGACGTGTATCAATCAGATATGATTATTTACGTCTGGGGACCGACCTTTAACGTCACCATCCGAAAGACGCGATTCAGTTTCGAACCTGCGTCCTCGGCTGAATCAGTTTGTAACTTCCACTGTTAGCTGGATTACATGCGCACGCCACAACGCCTAGTTTTTGATTTGGTTTGCTTTATCTGGTAGAGCTAACTTTGTTACACTAAACTTCTACACAGAATTTTAAAATTGTTCTTCATTAATTAATTATGGTAATTTATGCAAATTTATTCCAAAATAACAAAATTGCTTTTTCAACCAATTTTCATTCCATTTCCTTTAGTTTCTATTTTATCTTGTACAGCTAAATGAAATTATGTCCCTTCCAGGGCATAAAATTTTTATTTTTTGACCAGTTCAAAAGTGTACCACATAAAATTTAAGATATTTGTTGTTGCGAGATGCGGATGAGCGCTACGTCATTGACGTTCTGGTTTGTAAAAAAGATGGACCCCTCCTGGCGCTCAAGGGGTGGGGTGGTTAAACAAATTTTTGGAGGTCAAAAAAAATTGTGCTCACTACTCACTCCCCCACTGAGCAAAGAATCGACCGGCACGATTTTTCAATTTTTCAATTTTCGGAGGCAAAAATAAAATAAAATTGTGCTCACTACCCCCCTTTTTCGGCCCCCTCCCTTGGCGCCGGCTGGATCTGCCCCTGGGTGCATGTACTTTACATTTCTAATTCCCATATTAGATAATAAAGTTTCAAATTTCCATTTAGTTTCTCTGTCTTGACCCTAAACAGGATAAATCGATGGGGTAATCACTGACTAAATAAATACATCAATTTGAATATGTTAGACAAGTATCTATTTACTTTCTAGGAAGTATCGCACAATTGTAACAACGATTTTCAAAAGAACTGATTTAATTATACTGAATTTACTGATGCGTTTTAAGGTATAAAACACAAGAAAACACATGCTGAAATATTTATCCCAAAGTGCAGCAGAAAACAAGAGGCACGGAAGTAATGATTGCCTTGCAGTTTCATTCATTATTTCTCTAAAAATGACAACTATTGAAAACTTTCACCCAAAATATTCACCCATGTAGTACCTTTAACATCTGGTGGGAAATTTTTCTACAAGAAAGACTGCTGAAATGTACACTATGCAGGTTAGGACAAGTGTGGTCTACCTCCTTCATAGTACAATAATAATCAACTCATTGATTGTGGGCATCAACTGAGAGACGAGGCAAATGAGATATTCTTTAGTACAATATGTAGCTGCAATATCATACGAAAATAAGTAGTCATTATAAGAGAACACATTTACTTTCCAGTATTTTATAGCTCTAAACAGAAAACATTGGCTGACAGCAAATAACTGCTCTAGGATGAATTAACCCTTTTGAGAGTTCATATGTTAATCTACTTTAAACCTACAGACAGTAGGTCACAAGTTTAGTTTGAAAGAATCCCCCCCCCCCAAGAAAATAATAATAATAATAAATAAATAAATACATAACCTTGAGGAGATAAGAAGCAGAATGTTATAAATTCTGATACTCTTATGAGAGAAATTACATTTACCAATGAAGATAACCCATAGCTCTAGAAGGTATTTATATCATGTGAAAATTAAAAACTTACCGGTATCCCTTTTTAGTAAGCTTTGTAACGCATTAAACTATAAAGGTAAATTACTTTAGCCACAATGTTTGAAAAGTAAGTAACATATCAATGTCACCTTCAAAATAAATTAAAAAAATGAAAAGCAAACATCCATGTCACTACAATTTGACGCATAAGCAGTGATGGCATGTGACCATGGAATGCAACAACCACCACTTCTATCAATCATATCTTTTATATTTTACAATATGTATATGAATAATGAAGTCTGTGAGGCAGCAATGGGTGGGGGGGATGCAGACACGAACAGTGGGGTTCGAACTTTGTAACAGAGAATCACCAATATCGTTTAAATTTTCTCATCTAAGACATCTTGATGACATAGTTATGATATATACTGAATTCAATAATTTGGCACCCTCGGCACACCCCAAAAAAAAAAATTAAAAACTTACGGTATCCCTTTAGTAAGCTTTGTAACGCATTAAACTATAAAGGTAAATTACTTTAGCCACAATGTTTGAAAAGTAAGTAACATATCAATGTCACCTTCAAAATAAATTAAAAAATGAAAAGCAAACATCCATGTCTTGAATGAATCACACTACACCCCCATGCCCAACAAAATATCTGTATATTCCTCTTCAAATCCTCTGTATTCTGAGGAAGGGAAAGTTGTCTGGATCTGAATTACAGCGCAGGACGGCAGTGAAACTCGCACCGATCTTCCCAGGTATCCCCAGCACAATCTAGCTAGCTGACAATAGGCAACGTGGGCGTTTTTCCTGCAATGAACAAAAAAAAAAAAAAAACACAAACCAGTAGAGATAGTAACATCTACCTCCTATCTATAAGAGTTTTGACAAGACAAATACCGGTATATACATGTACAGAAATAAAAGGGAAAGTGCACAATTCCCATTTTTCTCCACTCAATATCATTCAATAATAATTTTCTTTTAAATTGCATCTACCGGTACTATAAGGAACGTCACTACAATTTGACGCATAAGCAGTGATGGCATGTGACCATGGAATGCAACAACCACCACTTCTATCAATCATATCTTTTATATTTTACAATATGTATATGAATAATGAAGTCTGTGAGGCAGCAATGGGTGGGGGGGATGCAGACACGAACAGTGGGGTTCGAACTTTGTAACAGAGAATCACCAATATCGTTTAATTCTCATCTAAGACATCTTGATGACATAGTTATGATATATACTGAATTCAATAATTTGGCACCCTCGGCACACCCAAAAAAAAAAAAAAATTTTTTTTTTTTGCCTGTACAGTGAACCTTAATGAGATACATGTAACAAACTATTGTTAATTTTCTGGTCCAACTTCTTTGTATTCTATTGTATTTTAGCCCTGATATAACATGGTTTCGATAAACCAGGTAGTTTTTCTGGTCCAAGGAGTTTGTTATAACGAAATTCCACCGTACGTGGAACTACGATGTATGTATTGTACGGACTAAAAATTGTGAATACTTTCTCATTTTCAGTGGCATCTTGTCATGCTTGTTGGCAGTATACTGCTGGCGGTACTGGTAGAAGGCGGTCTCAAATACCCACCTGTCTAGACAAACACTCCTGAAACCAGGACGGTCTGTGATGCAGTCCAACTCCTCTGGCTCATAACATTGTCTGCGTGAACTGGGGAAGTTCTTTAGTTTAAAGCAGATGGTCTCCACGACCTTCAGCATTGCAGAGCAGCCTCCATGATCCACTGCATGAACACCTGAATGAATGTATAAAAAAAAAATTGTTTATTTTGTAGACCTATATCTCATCTTATCATTGCGCTAAAATCGTGTGAAAAAATAGGATATGTACATGATGTATCCAGTAAATGTTTGAAGATTTTATTAGTTTCACAATTAACATTACATTGCAGACTAGATCTAGGCCCTATGTGTGATTTGTTTCTGAAAATAGATTTCAATAATCTAGATCGAAAGTAAATAGAACTTAGAAGCCAATCGTAAAATACAAAAGCTTGAGTATTGTTTTGTTTGGTGTCGCAAATCCTGGCTCGGAGCTCGGTCAGCTCAGCTCAGTCAGTGACAGTTTCATTATGTACTAAGCCACGCACTTCGGCCTCCACCAAAGCATTCACTGCCCCGCAGCTGGGCGGTGTAGGCCTACGGCTGCAGCATATGTGCACATCACCGGGTACATCGCATCGCATGTGAATAGTGCCGATTGTCTCAACCCAAATATAAATTTAATAAATATAAATGCTCCTATATATACCTATTTACATCATTCTCACCAATGATTGTGGCCAAGTCTTTCTTCGATGTCTTCCTGATTATCACGAACGCCGACAAAATTAATTGTCTCAACTTCTCTCAGTCTCACTGGATCTGGAATTTGGAAAGGCAGGCTGCTGCGCTGAAACAGTCAGTAGTGTAGGCAGTATTCCAGGAGCAGCAGCAGCAGGAGCTTCATCTTTTTCCTCAAGTTCCTCTTGAAACTCAGGCAGATTTTCTTCTCCGTCAGACAAAGAATGTTCAAAGAATCCATCCTCGTTGTCACTCCCTCGCAAATGATCCATTTTTCCATAAAAAATAACTTCAAAAGCAGCAAAGTTCAGTCTGTGGTTTTACAAATCAACGCACAAAGCCAATACAATCACGCATTTTACTCTCACTCAAGCCAGCTTTGTGTTCTCCCGCTGACGTCACGGGGATTACGTAATCGCAACCCATATTGTCAACAATTTCATGGGGCGTTCCGAAGCCTATTTGTTTTTCTCATTTTGCAGCTAAGTGATTGAAAATGACTGGAAATTGTTTTCATCATCAGATTCACGATGAATAATTACTGTACAATAGGTTAAAAGTTGAAATTGAGGTCGTCTGATGTCATAGATCCTTTAACAAGTGATCTGAATTTCTTATGTTTTTCCTTGTTTGGCGAATATTCGACCCAACTGAAGTTCGGTGAAAATCATCCAATCAGAGGGAGCTACATGTACTATGACGTAATATCTACCGCTCTGTGCGGATTTCCTCCGTGAGAGTGAGACTGGCCGGGGCTTTGTTGGGCAGTCGCTGCGGTGGTTACATTATTCACGTATATATGCATAATTCAGTAGGAAATCGGTTCTCATGAATATATAATTCAGATCACTTGTTAAGAGGCCCTCAGCACAAGCGCCTCTTTTCTTGCTTGCTTCGCTCGCCAGAATTTAACTCCAACAGCGCCAGGGCCATCGACAAGAGGCTAATACCTCACCGGACTGTCGATCACAAGGTCCACGGTTCGAGTCCCGTCGCGGCACTAATGTCCTTTGGCAAGACATTGATCTACATTTGCCACACTCTACCCAGGTGATGTAAGTGGGTACCTGGCAGGAATTAATTACTTGAAATGCTGGAGCGCTGTAATGGCAGCTAGGCTAAAGCCGGGGTAATAATAAATGCGCCTCGAATAGAATTTCTAGATAGACGGCGCTGTAGAAATGCCTATTATTATTATTATTATTGTTCCTAATTTGAAGGGCAAAGAGGTTTTTTTTTTTTTAAGTCTCAATATTATTATGCCCCTTCGCATAGCACTCTGCCGGCCGAAGCTCACCCGTGCCCTGTAAAACAACGGCATGGTCCCAGCTCACACACACACACACAGGATATCGACTCACCATTCAGAAACTAGAACCAAACGAGCCTACATGTATGTCCGAATTTCTGTTTGGACTTGGAGGAAGCTTTGTCTGTCATCTTTAGTTTTAAAAACGACATTGTTACTATTATTTTTGACAAGTTCACAAGCACAAATCGACAAATGGGTTTTCTAACGTACTACGGTGTGAGTGTCTGCAAAAAAGCATAAAAAAGCAACAATTTTTTTTTTGTCTTAAAAATATGGGTGCGTCTTATACACAGGTGCGTCCTATACACGGAGAATTCGTATTTTGAGTTCCAAGGCCATTATTCTGATGCACAATATTTTTAATGGCCAAATGAGACATGAAATCATATTTTCAACTCATAGTTGATCCAAATATAAAAACAAAATTGAGGGTCACCTTGCATCCTTAAGAGCTATAATGGATTTTTATAGGCATGTTTTGGCCCATATATGCTACATGTATGTATTCCAAGAGCTCGCGCGCATGGACATTTATCTTGAACGGACGCTCATTCCGTGGTCCTAATGGTCCTAAAGAGATAAACATGGTGTCAAATTGTTCGGAAAAAAATGAGAAATATCATGAAAGAAAAGAAAAGGGCGATTCTATGTTGTGTACGGCCATGACGAACGAAGACGTGCTTATGCGGCTGTGTGCGCGCAAACTTTTAATTGCTTAAAATGGCCTGAAACGTACTCTAATTTGATTAGAAAATGATTTTAAGCATTTTGAAATTTCTGTGCGCACTGATGTCCAGACGTACGCGTACACACGTGTTTATTGACCTTCAATTGACCAGACGGATATTGACCTTGATCATGACAAATATGAATGAGAAATGACTTTCCGCTTTGAAGATATGATCATGAGTTCATTTTCACAAAATGGCGCGTGGATGACGTCACGAAGACCTGATGACCTTGAAAAGGTTGCTGTCACATCTGATGTACATGTAAATGACCTACGACTGTGCCAAAATTTAAAGAAATTGACTGCACCAATTTTGAGTACCGCTAATCGCTTGCACAAAAAAGTGGAGAAATGTAAGAAATAAAGAATAAGAATGAAAATTCTGACGAATCAATAGGTGCTCTGTCAATGACAGACCACCTAATAAATAAAGAAATAAAGAAAGGAAATTCTGACGAAATCAATAGGTGATCTGTTGTTGACAGACCACCTAACAAAGAAGAAAGAAAATTCTGACGAAATTAATAAGTGCTCCGTCGATGACAGACCACCTAATAATCTGCCAAAGGATTGCGGTTATAAATGAGAGCTGAGAAATGAGTTTTTACAGCATATAGTTTGAGATTTATTTCCACTTCAGATTGATTTACCGGTATAGACTTCTAAATCATTCATTTCAAGTTAAATGAAGCTTATAAATGCCATTTAAAAATATTCTTTGAGCTTTTGAGCTGTCAGAGTCTAGTATAAGTGCATGTAGACTTCTTTTAAATGCATCGTTTAACAATGTTAAATCTGAGATGCACGGCCCTACGTGTTATCAGTGTCTGTGATATGGTGTAATATTGAAGCCCTAAAAAAAATCGCGCTTCAAAATGATCAAGAGGTGCCTCAAAAAAGTAAAAATCTTTGAGTGACCGGTTTTACCATACCGGTACTTCCCAATAGACTGTAGTGTTATGAAAACCGTTAGGAAAACGCAAAATTTGGTTTCGATATCCAATCATTAATATATTGATAATCAGACAGGCGATCGGCTTGTAAAAGTCATGGGGTTCCTGACTGACCTAAAGGTTTATAATTATCCCCTCGTCGACGAAGTCGGAGGGGATATAGAAACGCCGCCGTCCGTCCTTCCTTCCTTCCGTCCTTCCTTCCTTCCGTCCTTCCGTCCGTCCGTTCGTAACAAATTTGGTTTCCGATCGATAACTTCAGTAATGTTTGACGGATTTTCATAAAATTTGATATGAAGGTACATGGTATCAAAACACAGCCTAAGTTCGATTTCGGAGTATGTAGGTTAAAGGTCATAGCTCATTAAATATGCGAATCTGGTTTCCGTTCGATAACTTTAGTAACGTTTGACGGATTTTCATAAAATTTGATATGGAGGTACATGGTATCAAAATACAGCCTAAGTTGGATTTCAAGTATGTAGGTCAAAGGTGAAAGGTCATAGCTCATTAAATGAGGCAAAAACACCTAATTATATATGTGAAAATGTGGTTAACTTCCTTGCCTAGTAATATAATAGTAAAGTCTAATGGAGGTATAGGCCATTTGTACCCTGCGAGAGGGTGCTACGCTTTGCGTTGACTTGTTATCACTGCAGCATGAGCTAAATCCAGGATTTTGTTTCAGAATCTGAGACAAAGTTACTGGATCCCTTTAAGAAGACAAGGTAGTCCCACGGCCATTATTGGAGAAGTGAAATAATACACCTAAGGTATGTAAGTTTGCTTTTCTTTCTTGTGTCTTGTGAACAAAGTACTTTATTTTAAAAAAATCATTTCAGGGTTACCTTGTGACAAACTATCCGCTACTGTGTTACAAATGTGCCCTATTATAATCATTGAATTTATAAAAAGGGAAAGCGAACTGGCATGCAAATAACTCTGAGATGTTGTATTTACAGCGCCACCTCTTGGCCACTTATGACCAGAGACTGTCTTTGAAACATGGGGCCCTTAGTCGCTTCAAGTCCCCCAGTTCCTTCCGTCTATCCATTTTGTCTTGCACAATGCACTCAGTGCTCGCGCGCAGCTAGGGGCGGACAAATTTGTGTGCATATGGTCACTGCATAAAACCCATATAGCTGTTCACGAAAAGTGCACCGTGCATGGATTGTCTAAAGACCCTCTCGGTGCGATCGACCGTAGTCTGAATAAAAATACCATGCATACATTTCAACAGACGCGTTGACAAATAAAGTTCATATGAATTGGGCTATAATAATAACAATGGAGAATTCGAGGAAATCAACTTATGCATTTTATTACTTGATATTATTTTAGTAGTATTTTAGTGGTAAATATGCCGCAAAGAGTAGTGAATAAAGCTGTAATCATTTTAATGGGTATATTTTTTAAGACTGAGTGTCTGCAGTTAACAGAATGGTGCATGCTGGGAAGAAAACCAGGGCCAGAATCGGTAGTTCAGGACTGAGATGAAGCTATTTTGAAATCATATACACGGGAGCCAGTTCGCTTTCCCTTTAAAAGAATGAATTTGCATAATTTTCTTTCGTTTTGTTGTGAAATTTTTGTTAGCCCAAACCTGGAAAATTTATTTCATATTCATTAAAGTTGAATGCCGTATCTTAGTTGCGGAGTAATAAGTTTCTTTCTCATCTTTTAAAGGTATAAATGCATGGCAGGTGTAATTGGGTTGAAGTTATGCACTTGTTAGCAGATATACTCTGTACATGTGTGAATATTATCATCTGACACCAAGATAAACTTGTATGACTGTTTTGCCCCTTCAATAACTGTCAGCAAATATTTCCAGTTGGCCTCACACAGCACTCTCTTCCTGTTTGCATGGCTTGATCGGTTGAATGCATAGCAGCCAGGCAGCAGCCAGGCTGTAGCCAAACCGGAGTACACACTACCGGTATACTAGAAACATAGCCGGATAGCTATGTGCAGTAATGTATGGGGAAATTGTGTACTTGGTGGAGGTCACGGCACGCTTTAATAGCCTTCGCCTCATTGGCTGGCTGCTTCTTGCCTGTCTAACGAGCATGCGTCTCCCACATGACAAGTCTGGAGTGGTGTTGCACCACGGGCCAATACCACTTCGGGAGGGAGCTGCGTGTATAGAGTGGAAGAGTTTTTACGTTGTTAGAAAAGGAATGAATGTTCTCCTATTGGTGCGAGTACCTACTGAACGTGAATGTGCAACTGTTTGCGTGCATATTTCTTGACTTTCTAATTAAATCTACGTGAATAATTTTTTTTTTAATGTATTTTTTTATAGAATTTATGACACTATAATTTTGAATTAAAAAGTTATAAAGGTTAATAGTTAAAGGCAATGTGCAGTGTTGGCAAGTCAGAATGGTTTAAAGAGGAAAGAACAGATTTGTATTAATCATCTTAACTTTTGAACACACTTACCGGGATACAGTAAACACTTAATTTGCTTTTGGAAATGTTCATATTTCGATACATCTTGTGTTAAGTGTTTAGTTATCTGATTTGCGTTTTCCCTAGTGTGCTTATTAATGAATATCTAACAAATTAAATTGTTTCTGAATGTTTTGTAATACGCCTGTATACAATTAATGTACGTAGCACTATTCACATTGAAAAACTGCAAAAGAAAAATATTGCTGTGTAATTCCCAAAGATCACGTCTTGCTGTTTAAAGTTGGAAAAAGATCCCTGCTTTAATCCACTTGTAATTTTCAGGAATATCAGAAGAAAAAATGATATTTTCATGGTATCCATGTCCTTGACCAACAGTACCGGTACACTATAATGAGAAATATTGAAATAGATGTTGGAGATAAATCTGTATTGCCACCCACCTGGTCCTCACTAATTAGTGTTTTGACATAAAAAGAAAAGACATTCCTGAAAGTTTTTAGAAAAACAACATGAAAGAGCATAATTCAATATTGATTTTTCAATGAAAAAAGAAAAAACAGAATTTTTATTTTTTTAAATTTAATGTTGCATTTTACAAATATATATGTTTAAAGATAAAGACCAGTTCTGGTCATGCGATTGCATTGTGAAAGAAACGTTGTGGAATCGATCAGAAAAGGTTGATCATCTAGCATATAAGTATTGGTGTGTACTGCAAGGTTCTGGAATCATCAAAATTATAAGAAATTTGGCCCAGTCTTGGTAAAGTTACAAGCACTGTACACAGAAAGATGTATATGGGACTACGTGACACATGCGTGCACGTGCGATATCTACAATGTATTTGGTCCCAATAGATATAATAATTTACCAAATATATCAATTAGTAGGTGGTTTCCCGGCAAAATTTGTATCATCACGTATTAGTCAAAACATATTCTTTCACATGATTGGTAATGAGAGCTTCCATTTCATTTTTTGAGAGGGGGGCGTTTCCAAAACTGGTCTTTACCTTTAAGGAAAGCAAATTTCCCAAAGGATACATTCCCTTTAAAACCACCTCAGCTGTAGTGGGTGTGCAGGGAAATGTTAAAGTTTTAGCTCATTTGTAATTGCTATCAACCACATGACACTGTTAGAAGATGCAGCCACCAGACTTTTTTTTTTTAAAGTGAAATTCTCTTGGTACAGTATAGATGACTTTTTGTGTGTGAATGATCAGAGATTCTGTTTCAGATATATGCAGACATTATAACACAAAAACTGTTCATTCCTTTAGAAGTCACCTTGACAACCCAGTGAAGAACTATTTAATAAGTAATTTGAGATTTACCCGGGAACCACTGAGAGCCAAAAATTTAGCAGTTTCTATCACTTTGGAGAAATTTAGTGATCAAAATGTGGTCAGTATCGTGAAGAGAAAAAAGGAAATGCATGCACAGCACATGCTGTAAATGAATTAGAGCTGTGCTCAAATTAAATGCTGGGTATCAGCTTGAAATGAATTAAAATATGAAATTTTTATGTCATATTTGGATTTGGCCAAGTTTAACCCATAGAGTACTAGAACTATTAAAGCGTGAGATAAGTGGGGCAGGAATCTATGGAATATGCATGATTTAATTAAATTCAAATTAAATTGTACGTAACAGGCTAAACGTTCTGTTTACCTTTCTTAGGTTTAGCTGAAAGTTGTTGAGTAGTGCATCTACTGGAAAGTCTGATAGAGGTATCGTAGTCCAGCAGTTTAAACACTCAACTGGACATAGAAAGGTTTTGGGTTCAATCTGCGGCGCGGCATGGCTTGTGTCTTTAAGCACGGCATTTTATCTACATTTGTTCTCTTCACTCAGGTGTTAAATGGATACCTGGTATGATGGGAAAGTCATTGTACATGTAGCTTGATCAGCATTGTGAGCGTCTGTGAAATGTCACCTGGCTGGAATACTCCCCAGGGAGTGGAGAATGTGAATACATGGTGTATGGGCAAGCCTGAATCCGATGTCCGGGGTAATATCTGTAAAGCGCTAAGAGACATTGATGATGTATTAAGCGTATGTAAACCCAGAATAATATTATTCTCATTATTATAATTCAATTATCATTTTTTTCTTCTTTTTTCCATCTAAGTACTGAAGATTTACAGTAAAGCACACTTTTATTAAAAGAATGTCTCTTGGGCCACTGTTACTTATACCCCTTTCATATTAGGGGTAGAATAGTACGAAATTTGGGCCTTGTTCTGAATTGGGCTGAGACGGTATCTGCGATACTTGATATGGATCAAGATATCTTTGTGGGTTGACTGTATGTCTTACAACAGGATGATGAGAAAAGTTAGAAAGCGTGGTGATATACATGTAGGACATGCCATATGTGCAACCATGGAAACATGCGCATTGCAGATGTGATGCACTCTAGCTGCTACAAGTATGGAAGCTAGCAGATCAAGTGGGTAGCAGTTGCTCCAGATGAAGTCCAGACTTAATCCTCTTCAAATTCACTGCCGAAAGCATATTGGATCCTGATTAAGTCCACACCAATAGATCAACACCCCAATTCCTACTGGCATTCATACTCGCAGCAGTAAAAACACATCACATCTCCTTTTGTTTCCATGGTTTCTGTGGTATCTTTCCCTCTCGGTTCACGTGCTTACATTATCGTACCCAACAAGGTGCGCCAAACTTGACTTTCTAAGCAAAGTATTTTGTTCAACCGTTTTATTGTAATACGATAAAAATATTTAAATTAATTTACTCATCTTAAATCTGTGTTCTAAATTGAAGAGATAATAAATATAAACCACACACACTTTTATTGATTAGAATATTATACATATTTATACATTATATATTGATATTATCTACACTGCAATTATTGCAAATTGCTAAAGCCACGTCAACACATTGAGTGATTTCAAGTTGGGTGTTTAGGACTGGTGTTAGTGTTTAATAAACACTAACAACAGCCCTAAACACCGAAATGGAAATCAGCTGGTGTTAAGGCTTTGACCTCTGAGTCTCGTCAACTTCCGGTAGCTAGTGTTATCGATTTTGCAAAATTGTCATCTGTTGAACCGACCTTTGTGGCTGGTGTTAATATTTTACGTACAAATGTCCTATTCACTATAACACTAGCCCCTAGGGATTAAGCAAATGTTGATTTCCAGTTTGGTGTTAGTGCGGTGGTGTTAAGCTATCGATATTGATATCGGTATCGGGCTCTTAATTTCATCAGCAAATTTTTAGCTTGATTTAAGAGCTCTTGACTGCTCTAAACACTAACAATAACACTAACACCCAACTTGAAATCACTCATTGTAACTTCTTAGGAGGTTCCATTACAGGTTTTATTACAGAAATAGATGTAAAATGATGGGAGTATAACAAAAACAGCAAGATAATGCTGGGATAACACTTCCGGTCTGCATCAAGTAGTGCGAATCGTGTTCCTATTACACAGAATCCACTTCCGGTCTAGACTAAATACAGATTTAAACCTAATCTCAAAGCGGATCGAGGGATACTGACAGCGTTCAAATTAGCTTTTGGGTCACTACTAAGTCCAGATGCAATACAGATTTACTCCCCTTCTACCCCGAATATGAAAAAAGGTTTATGATCACATCTTGTTGTGATCTGAGTTGTTAACTCATATCCTGCCAGAAGGCCGCATGCACGCTACCATTTTAGTGCTTTGTACACGCGAACGCGCTATCGATTGGATGCTTAATTCACGCGAGCTGACTAACGCTTTGCTGCTTTATGCATGCTTGCTTGCATTCGTAATAGCAGTTATTGTTCATGCTCATTGTACTGTGCTGAGGGCTTCACACGCTGAATTGTTTGTAACATCGCGTGCATCAGATTATCTCAAAATAAACTTGGCACAGGGGGATTTGTGGCTTGGCACGATGGGGATTAGCCCTGTGGCACTGGGCTGTATTCATTATGGCAGGATAAGAGTTAAAGTACAAGTCTACTCTGAAAATAACTTACTTTTAATAGAAGCAGAAAAATCAGACAAACCAATCAAAAAAAGTTTGAGCAAAATCGGATAACTAATAAGAAAGTTATGAATTTTTGAAAAAGTATGTAAAACTATGGAACAATGGAAATCACTACACAAATTGCCAATTTGGTTATCAGTTTGTGACGTCATGTCCTCACTATTTATCAATTGCTTTATATAGTTTAATCCCATTAATTTCCCTTTTTATCCCCCAAAACTTGATTTCCCCATGCCTTTGCCCAGGTTATATGATATGTATCATATTGCGTGCATGACATTTCACAAAATCTTTTATGAAATTTGAAGAATTGATACTATTTTCTGAATATTGTATATTCATTATTATTGATTTTTACATCAATAGTTTATCAAAATTGACATTTTTCATGATTTAACTGGAAAAAATTACTCTATATTAGTGCATCCACATAAAAACATATTACTATCAATCTAACTTGGATGCTGGTGTGAAGAAATAAGATTCTTAGGTGGGAAATAGGAAATTTATATTATCAATATAAAGAAAATAATTAGTGGATAGTGAGGACATGACGTCACAGACTCATGAGTTAGTTGCCAATTTGTCTAGTGATTTTCAAAGTTTTTCATGTCCTTAAAAATTCATAACTTACTTATTAGTTACCGTATCCGATTTTGCTCAAACTTTTTTGGTTGGTTTGTCTGATTTTTCTGCTTCTATTGAAAATAAGCTATGGACTTGCCCATTAAGGTGTTGAAGGGTGTCTTGGTTGTCTTGCGGTCTATAAACTTTAAGATTAAAATTGCAATTTTGACTGGTTTCAGATTGAGTTACTCAGTTCCGGAATACATTTTGTCTACTTGTAAGTCTGCTATTGTATCCGGACAACTACCCCCATCGTTCCAATGCCTTCCCATACCTCTGGGTGTGATAGGCAGGGAGGAGGAAATATACATGTCCAGTTATTTTTTGTTGTTTATTTTTATTTTTTCGTGGGGGAGGGGTTAATTATAAAGTCAGTAAATATCCTACACGATTTATTACTCTACCTGATGGATTTAATTGTCTGACCAGGGAGGGTCATTGTGGATGCTATGAACATAGTTGATATGTCAGGTTTGCAAACTAATATTAACACTTGGTCATTGATATTGATAATTGATGTAATTGTATATATGGGTACCGGTACACCAAATTATGATATCTATAGTAGAGGTGTCGTGGACGAGTGGATATGTCACCGGACTGTGGATCACAAGGTCCGCGGTTCAAGTCCCACCGCGGCACTAATGTCCTTTGGCAAGACATTGATCTACATTTGCCACTCTCCACCCAGGTGTTAAATGGGTACCCGGTAGGATGCGAAAGCTAATGTGCTTAGATTAGCAAGTGTGCGCTTGTAAAAATGATGCCTGGCTGGAATGCTCCCCAGGGAGTGGAGAATGTGCATACATTGTGTGCGGGTAAGCCTGAATCCGATGACCGGGGTAATAATATATGTATCTGTAAAGCGCTTTGAGAGGGCTGGCCTTCAGTCCTGAAAAGCGCTATATAAGAACTAACTATTATTATTATTATTCTTACTCATCAGTTTATCCCTACTCTGTAGATATATTGCGTCTTTGTTTGGATAAGTAGCATAGTGAAGCTTTCCACATTTATACTCTATTCTGGAGAATGTATTGTATTTATTCATTCACCTACAAACTCACATCAGTCAAAAATAGACTGCTTTTCAGCGAGTCCATGCACATTGTTAAAAAAACAAGTAAAATTGACAAACAAATATATAACAATTTTTAAATATCTACAAACAAATATTTGAAAAAAAATGAAAATCACATAAAGAGAATCAAGGTAAACTATACTTATCAAATTCAAGACTTAAAATTTGTACCCAGCCCCCCATGAATAAAAAAATCAATAGAGCTGATTGACATAGATCCCATTCTCACTCATTCCTAGATCGATCTAGGCTAGACCGATCCAGTGGATTGCTCCAGAGGTTCGCTTCATTTTATGTTCACACTCACGAGCCGCACCACTCTTGTTGCTATGGTATAGCGCGAATGAGCTAGACCGCTCCTGTTGCTGGGGTAGCAAAGGTCAGCGGGTCAAATATTTCGCGCGGAATTTAAAACTGAGTAGAGTGCCTCATCTTCTGCTATATTTTGTTATTTTTTATCATTCTATCATTTTCTTTTTCTGTTTTTTGTCTCGCATACGTAGCAAAAAGCGAGACATAGGCGCCGCTTTTCCGGTGGCGGCGGCGGCGGCGTCAACATCAAAAACTTAACCAAGGTTAAGTTTTTGAATTTTTAATACAATTTTGAAAGTATAAGTTCTTATTCAATGAAACTTGGACTAAAGGGTTATCAAGTATCCTCAATCATGTGAGGAGAATTTCAGGTCACAATGTCAAGGTCAAAGGTCTTTTAAGGTCAACAAACTTTGACCATGTTGTGGCATCATCATCAAAAACTTAACCTGAGGTTAAGTTTTGGAATTTTTAATATAATTTTGATAGTATAAGTTATTATTCAATGAAACTTGGACTAAAGGGTTATCAAGTATCCCCAATCATGTGAGGAGAATTTCAGGTCACAAAGTCAAGGTCAAAGGTCATTTAAGGTCAACAAACTTAGACCATGTTGTGGCATCACGTTAAGATCTTGAATTTTTAACCTAATTTTAAAAGTATACATTCCTATTCCATGAAACTTGAACATAAGGGTTATCAAGTATCACCAATCATGTGATTAGTCTTTTAGGTGACAAAGTCAAGGTCAAATGTCCTTTCAGGTCTGCATATTCTTAGTCAATATTCACTTCAAAATGCTGATTAGATTCAGAGGATTTCATTTTCGGGGGCCTGCTAATGGGCCACCCTGCCTATAAATAATGTCCCTACCTCAATTTTTCATCATATCGAATTGCGTAATGCAGGCGAGACCGCCGAGAGCATTTCACTTGTCTTATGTTTTTCTTTGTTTTTTCATCTTTCATCTTCTTTTCTATCTTTGAATTTTCTATTATTTATCATTTTCTCTTTCTGTCTTTTCTTATGTTAGCCTTTGTTTTTCCTTCTTAGACTTTTTATGTTATTCTTCGTTTATTATTCTATCATTTTCATCTTTCTATCTTTCGTCATGTTATTCTTTGTTTTCCCTCTATCATTTTCTCTTTCTGTTTTTCTTATGTTATTCTTTGTTTTTGTCCATCTTTCATCTTCTCTTCTATCTTTCCATTATCTATTCTTTATAATTTACTCTTTCTGTCTTTCCTTATGTTATTCTTTTTTTTTCTCCTATCATCTCTTATGTTATTGTCTGTTGTATTCATTCTATCGTTCCTCATGTTAGGCTATTCTTCGTTTCTTCCTTCTATCACCTTTCTTATGTAATTCTTTGTTTTTATTGTTCTATCATTTTCTTCCTAATACTCCTGATGTTATTCTTTGTTTCTTCCTTCTATCACCTTCACTTATGTTATTCATTGTTTTTATTATTCTATTATTTTCTCTTCCTATCTTTCCTTACGCTATCCTTTGTTTCTTCCTTCTATCACCTTCTCTTATGTTATTCTTTGTTTTTATCATTTTATCACTTGAAATCTCTTTCTGTCTTTCCTTATGTTATTCTTTGTTTTTAATATTCTATCAATTTTTCTTTCTGTCTTTCCTTATGTTATTCTTTGTTTCTTCCTTCTATCACCTTCTCTTATGTTATATTTTGTTTTTAATATTCTATCAATTTCTCTTTCTGTCTTTCCTTATGTTATTCTTTGTTTCTTCCTTCTATCACCTTCTCTTATGTTATTCATTGTTTTTATTATTCTATTATTTTGTCTTCCTATCTTTCCTTATTTCTATCACCTTCTCTTATGTTATTCATTGTTTTTATTATTCTATTATTTTCTCTTCCTATCTTTCCTTATTTCTATCACCTTCTCTTATGTTATCCTTTGTTTTTATCATTCTTTCACTTTTTCTTTCTGTCTTTCCTTATGGTATGCTTCATTTCTTCCTTTAATCGCCTTCTCTTATGTTATTCTATGTTTTTATCATTTTATTATTTTCTCTCTATCTATCCTTATATTATTCTCTTATGTTATTCTCGTACTGTAATCTCTTTCTCTCTTTCATTACTTTCCCGCCAAAACACACTCACTTCCGGTTGAAGATCGCTTCCTGGCATGGTTTATGTTCACACTCACCGTTAGACCGATCTAGCCTAGATCGGTCTAGCCTAGATCGGTCCAGCCTAGATCGGTCCAGGAAGTGAGTGAGGGGTCTTAATAAATTGGATCGGTCCAGAAGATCACTTCCTGGCACGGTTGTCCGTTCACACTCACCGTTAGACCGATCTAGCCTAGATTGGTCCAGGAAGTGAGTGAGGGATCTTAATAAATTGAGTAAGATTGTCCATTCATCAAATGTAGTTTTGTGCATTTGTTTCAGATGTAGAAGTTTTTTTCCGCTATTTGATTTTCAGGCCTAAAAAGCCAAGCACACCTCACATGTTTTTTAGTTCCCGAATGGCATTCCATGTATTTTGGGAGAAAAGATACAAATTTGTTGTTGCAAACTTATAGCACTGCATGGAAAATTATTCCTCTTCCTTCACATTTTTCACCCTCCAGCAGATAATGGAATGCCCCATGGTGGCTCAGAGTGAAGCAGTGTTGTTATGCAACACTGTTTTTATGTATTTGGACTAGGTGGGTTCTTTCTCCATTTTTGCAGCTAAGCTATGTATTGTGAATGAACAGCTGTGAGGTGTTATGCTAATGCCTCTCTGCCCATATGATAATGAGGCATTTCAGGGCTATGGTATGGAGCATGCCAGGTCCTCTCCTCTGACACATAATAAGAAAAGGGGGTTGGGCTTAGCTGCGTGTTCCCATAGGCATAGACATGCATAGTAAGAAGTCTCGTTTTCATACACAACTTGGCATGCTTGTGTGTGTGGTACTTTGGGGTTTCTTTCTGTTGATGATGCATACATGTGAAGTTATGCGGTAAAACTTCCAAACTTTGAGAGAGAGAGCAGGGAACTTGGATGTGCTAGCTCCAGTCAGAGCAGGTTGCTGTCTACTGCCATTTTGTTTGCAGATGCCTGACTGGTAAGGTTTTGCCTTGGGTATTCTCAAATTTATTGTCTCATTTTTCAGAAATTGTTCTGTTTGTTGTGAAATGGGACAGTTATTTAATACTATTCTTGGGTTATGATTTGTAATACATGTACAGTACCGGTTAACTCCAGGGAGCTCTGACGGCGGCGGAGCTCCCTGGAGTTGAGTACCAGTATGCCATCAGCATGTGACATTGTTAATTGTTGAGTTATTGAACAATTGTACTATTTTATAACTGGACAAGGGTTTAATGAAATCTGATTAGACTGTTCCTATTTGTAAATCCTATGGTCTGATAATGTACATGTATGACTTGATTTTCTCCCGTAATGTTCTATACCGGTACTTACTTTTTTCTGCCACATTACATTACAAACTTGTAAGGCCAAAACAGAAAGTCATAGCTATTGCATTGTTGCATTTGTTGTTGTTGTTGTTCTTGGTGTTGTTATAATTGGATGATCTGCAGTAGATCTGCAGATCACCTCTTGATTTTGTCAGAATCTTTATTCTTTATTTCTTTACTATTTATTTTGTACGTTTTTTATGGTAAGATTTTCTCAAAAACTCGCGATCCAATTTTTCCCACACATAGCAGCATTTAATACAGTCAAACCTGTGTTAACGACCACCTGTCTGTAACGAACACCTGGCCATAACGACCACTTAAATCCCCCCGTGAAATTTCATGTAGTTAAGAACCTGTCCACAACGACCACCTGTCTAACGCGACCAGCGGCCACTCATTTTGCTTCCGCTGGCCACCGAAAATGCCCACACACCGACCGCCAGACCCAGCCGTATAGAGACCAACAGCCGCCGTGTAGCGACCAGCCACAGTAGTGCAATTTCGCTCACACAGTCAGGCGATCGTCGGCACTAGCGGCTAACTATAAGGCTAGATCTAATGGTCATTTACACACAATAAAACTATTCAACCCCAACCTTCAAGCCCTTACTTCAATCAAAACATTTAATTACCGACAGGATATTGTTTCTTGCACATCTCATGAAAACATAACAATGCAGAGTCATTGTCATGAACTTCAATCGATGACTCGCTTGTTCGTCGCGCCGCACATGCACAGGCTAGGCCTGGCGAGTGGGCGGAGCCTGTCTGTCAATCAAATTTTCAGGCTCGTTCATTTTTATTTCTTTTAAATAATTTTTGACATGCGTAAAAATAAATGCCGGACAATGTCAAAGATAGAAAATTATGTTTAATCATTTGGTATTGTTATTTTGACTAAAAACCGTACCACTCTTTGTTTATTCAATTTTTAAACACCGATTAAAAAAACCTTGCGTTGTTAGATTTATCGATTGGCTCTCTGCCTCGTTTTCGCCCGACTGAGCCCTTATAAAGCCACGGAGAATTGTTTGCGCATTGGCGGGTCGCGGCGGGTCTGCTAGAGGCCTTGCGAGTGCTGTCAATCAATTATTCAAAATCAAAATGGCCGCAAACGGCCACCTGTCTACAACGTAGTGCTGTAAGTCAGGCGCCATGGTCGGGTTCGGTTCGGTTCGGTTCTGCAGAGTTCGGCAATTTTTTACACGAACTTGGTTCGGTTCGGGGTTCGGTAATATAAGAGCAAGCAGCGTTATAGCTACAGTGGTTAGCACTGGGCGGCCAGGCCGGGCAGGCCGACCAGCACAAAACCGTTTAGCGTTATTTTCGTGCAGTTTGTTACATGTGTATTGTTTTTGTTTTTGAGACTTCATTGCCGATACGGAACTCCTGAATAATAGTTAATGACGAGACTTCATTGCCAATACGGACATCTGAAACCAATAATTATTGGCAAGATTTTGTTGCCTGTACGGAGATCTAAAAACAATAATTATTGGCGAGACTTCATTGCCGACACAGAGATCAGAAAACAATTATTGGCAAGACTTAATTGTCTGTATGGAGATCTAGTAATAACAATAATTTTAGCAAGACTTCATTGCCCGTACAGAGATATAAAAACAATAATTATATTGTCCGTACAGAGATCTAAAAACAATAATTATTGGCAAGTCTTTGTTGCACGTACGGAGATCTAAAAACAATAATTATTGGCAGGACTTCATTGCCGACACGGAGATCAGAAAACAATAATTATTGGCAAGACTTTGTTGCCCGTACGGAGATCTAAAAACAATAATTTTTGGCAAGACTTCATTGCCCTTACAGAGATCTAAAAACAATACTTACTGGCAAGACTTCGTTGCCCGTACGGATATATAAAAACAATAATTATTGGCAAGACTTTGTTGCCCGTACGGAGATCTAAAAACAATAATTATTGGCGGGACTTCATTGCCGACACGGAGATCAGAAAACAATAATTATTGGCAAGATTTAATTGTCCATATGGAGATTCAAAAACAATAATTTTTGGTAAGACTTTGTTGCCCTTACGGAGATCTAGAAAACAATATTTATTGGTGGGACTTCATTGCCGACAAGGAGATCAGACAACAATAATTATTGGCAAGATTTAATAGTCCGTACTGAGAACTAAAAACAATATTTTTTGGAAGACTTCGTTGCCCTTACGGAGATCTAAAATCAATCATTATTGGCAAGACTTCGTTGCCCGTACAGAGATCTAAAAACAATAATTATTGGCAGGACTTCATTGCTGACATGGAGATCTAAAAACAATAATTATTGGCAAGACTTCGTTGCCCGTACAGAGATCTAAAAACAATAATTATTGGCAGGACTTCATTGCTGACACGGAGATCAGAAAACAATAATTATTGGCAAGATTTGATAGTTCGTACAGAGATTTAATAACAATAATTATTGGCAAGACTTTGTTGCCCGTACGGAGATCTAAAAACAATTAAAAAAGTAAATATAGAATGAGTGATCATGACATGAACATTAGGTACAAAATGACAAGTTAATTAGCTTGCGAAAACCTTTATATTTTTCTGCCGAACATCCGAACCAGGCCTTTGCGTTCGGTTTGGTTCGGTTCGGAAGTGCCATGTTCGGCGAACTTCCGTTCAGCGGTTCGGCTACAGCACTACTACAACGGCCACTATTTGTGTTTCCCTTGGGTGGTCGCTATAGACAGGTTTGACTGTAAGTGCTGGCTATGTATAAAGATGGGCAACACTGTACTGCAGTACATTCACGCAACATTTTGTAAAACCTGCTGTATGATAATAAATATTAATAAAAACGGCGCTTATAAAGCGCTTACCTCTGAAGTCTCTATGCTTATGATACTTTCGAATGGTTTGATAATCAATGTTGATAACAAATTAGCAACGAATGGAACTTGTAAGATCCGTTCATGAAAATTTCCTTGGTTTTGCAGATATTTGAGCCTTCTTTTACCTATTGGGCCAACCATTATTCAGCTATGTTGCGCCAAGTTTCTAATTTTATGGCGTTTTTTCAAAATGAAGGGGACCTCAATGCCCAATTACATCGCATGTTGTTTATCGTTGCTGTTGAACGTGATCGGTTGTTTATACGGGTCAGCGGCAGGCTATCTGCGCATGCAAGATAGACAGCCACCCATCGGATATTGCGCAACTGCTTTAAATGATGTCACCGGTAGAGTGTCCGCAACGCACGATTTTTGATTTATCAATTTCAGGAGGAGGGAACTAAGTGGTCTCTCCAAAAGGAGGGGAAAAAGGGGCTTTAAAAGTAAGTTTTCAAAATTCTACACGTGCATCATGACATGCGCATCAAAATGTAAATATGCTCAAAATGACTTCCTGATCAATTACGTTTCAGGCCATTTTGCGCAATTGAAGATTTTACAAATCGGAAGTTCGCTCGTGCACGTCATTGCGCACAGCTCATGTACGGAATGTAGAAAAAAAATTTTCTCGCACGAATCAGATTTCTGGTACTTCCTTAGCAACTTTCCCAAATTTTAGTCCATTCTGACCTAAATGACGTCATACATGTATGTGCGAATTAAATATTTTAAAATCTGTGCGCGCCAATATTTGTTAAAATCCCCCCAAAATGGTCCAAAATATGCTTATAATTATTTCATTATAGCTCCTAAACAAGTCCATGAACCCCCAAAGTTCTTTCAGTATTAAGTTAGAATATGAATTGTAGAAACGATTTCATCTCTCATTTGGCCATATTTTTTATTGCGACATCAACACATGTCATCATATGTAAAAATCAGAATTCAATTTGGACCGTAGCACTGTTTATATTCATGGTCGATTTTCTCTCAAATTTTATTATGTTGTAGCTGAGAGTATACTATAGAAGAAATGTGACATTTGTTTTTTAATGTGATGATGGAACAATTAATAGTCAAATCTTTTATTAAAGGTGAAAGTCAAAATCCGGTATTTGGCAAGAACACGCCCACCTCTCCAAACTCTATAGCCAATTTATTATTTTGAAAATTCACAATCAATGTACATGTGTTGTTGTATTTCTTCAAACTTTTCAAATTTTATATTGAGTGTCTCATTAGACCCCTTTCTCACTCACTTTGCTAGACGCTAGACAGATCAACTGGTCCACTCCAGAGGTACGGTTTGTTTGGTTTCACACTCATCGCAATTTTTACCCTTGATGAGACCCATGATGCCGTAGCAACATGAACCCTTCCTGTTGCTATTACAGCACAGGTCATTCTCACACGGAATCCAACTGTAATTACTTCTGGCCTGATCGTCAAGTCATAGTTTGGATTTGATTCCCTCACAAAATTACTATTGATTTGTCTTGTTTAATGTTCTGTTTTCATCTTTTCTTTATTCTAGTCTTTTGTTTTCCCTTTATTATAAATCCTCATTATTCTATATTATCCTCATTAATTTCCCGCTAAAACACACTCACATCCGGATGAAGTACGCTTCCTGGCCTGGTTTGCTTTCACACTGCGCGTTAGAGTGGTCTGGACAGGTCTAGGAAGCGAACACCGCGAAGGGGTCTTCTGGATCGGTCCAGATGTACGCTTCCTGGCATGGTTGTGCTTTCACACTCACCGTTAACTCGCTCTGACATAGACTGGTCTAGTGTAGACCGGTCCATGAAAAGAATGAGAAAGGGGTCTTAGAGAATAGAGATATCTTCCTAATACACTAGTCTTGTACCCACATCTCTTGTGGTTAAATACTTATTGCATTGTAAATTTTGTGTACAAAGCCCATGGGAAAATTAAATCATTTGAGAATTAATAGTACAAATGTTGTACTCCTTTTTTTGTTTATACCTTATCTAACTTATCATAATATAGGGTTCTTTCTTATTTTCAGTCTTATTCCAAGACTCCCATTGTTTATCGAGATATTATTCGAATATTGTGTACAAACCCTATGCAGAATTTTATTAGACCCCGCTTACAGTGAGCAAAAAGGCCGGTCCGAGCCGCAGCCCGGCCTAGCACTGTAAACGCGCAAAAGGCCAAATGCGAGGCCAAAAGTGGCCGCGCATTTGGCCCTGCTCTGGAGGTAGTCTCGGCCCGGGCTTTTCTCACTGTAAACGCACGCAGGGCCAAATGCGCGGCCGAGCCTGCCACTGTAAACGCACAAAATTGCGGGGCCGAGTAGGCCGCGGCCCGGCCCGGCCCGGCCCTGGCCCTTTTCTCACTGTAAACGGGGTCTTACTGAAGAAATTCACGTAAATTCCGTAGCGTAGCCTATCAAGTTCAACTCACACGTACTGCAATATGAAATTGTCCCATTTCTGTGATGATAGGCATTAATTGTTTATCAAAACATTGAACCCAAAATTTTGTGTACAAAATCTACTCAGAAATTCTGTCATTCAAATATGAGGGTAAAGTACAGCTCCTCTTTCTCTTAGCGATTGTTGATCTTACGTCAGATGTCGTCTGGCGATCGTTTCTTCGTCAGCAGTGATGAATTCAAGTCTAGTTATTATTATTACAAATTATTTCATTCATCTGTTATGAATAATTGTATTTCAATACTCAGAATGCAAATTGCATTCATTAATTGTTGCTAGGTAGGACAAACATCATGAAATGCATGCAGTTCGCATTCTGATTAATGAAATACAATTACCGTATTTGAAACAGGTGAATGAAATATTTTATAATGAGGCACTGAGAATTTGTGCATTAAATTTGATTACAGTACACAAATGACCTATTGTGATGGCATTATGATTCAATTATTATATAACACGAACTGTTGCTAATATGAACCACTTGCAAAATTCACAAACATTTCATGCCCATGAAAGTTTCTGCTTTAAAAAAATTAAACCTTGTTATTCCTTAGTGCAGTCAGGAACATCTTGTGTTTCTTAATTTATAGTGAAGAAAATGCACAATTTAATTTCTTTCACGTATTTACCTGGTAAATTGATAACTGTATGCTTGAAGTTCTGTTGGCTCATTAATCATTAGTTCTGAAGACAATTTTTGCTGGAATTTGATAATCGGAAAATTAAATAAATAAGGTTCATTCATATTTGATCATAGGCTTGATGCAATATGCTCCATGTTTATTATTCCAGTTCATTTATCACTAACTATTGTTGGAAAAATGATCCTTTGGAAGGGCTTTTGCCAATCAGGGATTTTACAATAAGATATTTTAGCAACCACTCCAAATAGTGGGTCTGTCCAAGACTATAAAATCTGTCTGGTTGCTAGCGCGTTATCATCTTAGTTAACCAGTTAAACTAAAAAGCAGATATTCTAGGACAATAAATATCCATTAATTTGGAACCTACGGCAAGCCTATGTTATTTCGAAGTTGTTCATTTACATAGCATATCACAAAAATCTTCTAGCTACTGGATATCCTCAATTGAAATGTCGAAAAATAGCCTCCTTGCTTTGCCTAGAAAATCAGTCACGGAGCTGGTCCACTATTTGTAACGTAACAACCGGGGACGAGTTTATTCACGTACCCGGATGTTTCATAGAAAAACATGTGCAGAGAGATACAAATTTCTGCTATTTAGTTTCAAAGTTTAGTTTCATAACTCCATGTAGAATTCTTCACCTTCCCCTAATGTTTCATATAGCCTAATTTCATAGTATTAATATCAATTCCCTTTTTCAGAATTATGACATAAACAAGCCAACGATGCGCTATTAGTCGATATTTTCACCATGTAATTTTGTTTGAGTGTATTGAATTTGGTGAGATTGTTTTTGTATGCTCGGTAAAGTAGATCTGCCGTTTTTCTTTGTTCTCGATTGCATTCGGTCTAGCTAGCTTTACACGTATACATGTACGGTACATGTTATATAATTATATCAATTGATAATGGCTGGAGAGTTTGACCAGAACGATCTTTTTATGGATTTTGAAGAGTTTATGGAGGAACTTGAAAGTAATGAAGGAGAAAGGGACGTGAGTGCATTGTGAAATATTCCAAATTCCGACACCGATGGTCACTGATCGCGGAGCAGGTCTTTGTTAGTGTTTTTCCTTAGCTGGTAACATTGCTCTTACTCTCTTGCAATTGCCGATTTACAGATACCTAGCGCTCGTACGTTCCACAAGCCGCCGAGAGCAGCGACCTGGTCTTACCTGCCGATTCCGCTCGCTTCACGAACGTTCGAGAGCCGCAAGAGCCGCATCACTCGCAGATGAATATTGTTCATAGACGTCATCCGCTAAATAGAGGAAGCTTGATCTCGTTCAAGTGTGATATATATATATATATATACATTTAAAACAAATATTTAACTGGTTCTGTATCCTTTTTTGAGGCAGTCACACACATCCATGATAATTACAGTCACAGTTCTAGGCCTATTCGTTTCACAAAACTGCTCCTGTACCTTATCTGATGACAAGATAATGTTATGTACACTCGCCTATTCATACCTGCATATGATTTAACCTTGTTTTCCAAGCAGTAAACCCGTCTTAAAACTCTACCAAAAAGGATAATGTGAGGATATAAAAAGAAATCAGCGACTGGAAAACGTTCCTTAGTATTCTTCATTCAAATGAAAACAGAAAATCTATCACATAAACTCGTTAACAAGAAAAATTCTAAGCTCTGACAGGATAGCATTTACGTGGGCATATCATTGGCATTCACTCTCACTCAGCCCATGATCCCCGGTTGTGACGTCAAGAATAGAGGACCCTGCAATTCTGTGCATTTCCGGGTTTCCGACTTCGAGATTTTGGTGGAGTTTGCTCGCATAAATTAACTATTCTGAACTTGTTTTGTCGGTTGAACGTCATTTAGTGTTTTTCTGGGGGTTAAAAGCTTTCTATTGATGTAATTATCTCAATATTTGGGATTATCCTAGAATTTCAGCTTTCATCAAAATCAATTGTCACTATGCAATTAATCCAGCAATTTAGAATAGAGTATCAATACATAAATCCTCATAATATATACCGGTATTTGAAATTGATGTAATTATCTCAATATTTGGGATTATCCTAGAATTTCAGCTTTCATCAAAATCAATTGTCACTATGCAATTAATCCAGCAATTTAGAATAGAGTATCAATACATAAATCCTCATAATATATACCGGTATTTGAAATTGATAATAAACGTTGATGTAAATATCCGAAATCAGATTACAGCAGTAATGCATTGAGCCCTGCAATTTTTTCTGATCATGCGCATGTCTTAACTATTGATAGTAATCCTACTCTGAATTTCTTCTACAAAATGAAACAAAACTGGAAAATCCAAACTGGAAAATCATACTTAGTAACAGAGGCAGTAGTAACATTGCCATTTGCATGATTTTTAGAAGACATATTTGAAAAATTGCCTACATGTAGTTATATTAGTTTGATACCCCAGGGGGCATATTTTGGTTTTCCTGGGCAAGTGTGTACTTGTAGGATCCTGGTGAGGACACAAAGGAAAGTGTAATTAATACTTACGCATAGCATTAGGAGAAAAAAGAGAATTGTGTATAAGCCCACAGATAATTGTTCTTTGCATTTTACCACTATCTGCTTACCATTAAGAACATGTTGCCTTGTATTATGACCGATATGTATTATGTACCCTTCCCCCACCCTTTCATGTCATTGACCTTTTGGGAGAAAAAGATGAAGAGGGCTTCAAACTCACTTCCCCACTTTTCAACTGGTGCAACTGTGTGTGAAAATGGGCAAGAGAAAAGAAATGATGTAGTATGTAGGCCTATTACTTCTAACTATGTCAGTTGAAGTTCTGTATGCAGATGACACTTTAACCGTAAGTGGAAGTAGCGTACCTGAGGTTGAACAGAAACTTTCTTTCGCATTGCAAGAATTAATGGTATGGGTTGATCAAAACCGCCTTGTACTAAACACAGAAAAAACATGCGTCATGGTCATAGCTTCGCGTGCAAATTTAAAGGGATCCGGTAACTGAAACAAAATCCTGGATTTAGCTCATGCTGCAATGATAATTATAAAGTATAAACCGTTAGGTCAGTCAGGAACCCTATGACTTTTACCAGCCGATCGATATTTATGATTGGAAATTGAAACCAAATTTTGCATTTTCCTAACGGTTTTCATAACACTACAGTCTATTGGGGAAAACTAGTATGGTAAAACCGGTCACTCAAAGATTTTTACTTTTTTGAGGCACTTCTTGATCATTTTGAAGCGCGATTTTTTTTTTAGAGCTTCAATATTACACCATATCATAAACACTGATAACATGTAGGGCCATGCATCTCAGATTTAACATTGTTAAACGATGCCTTTAAACAAATAATAACCTTCAATTGTGAGGAATAAATTAAATGCAATTTTGATACACTTTCCAGAACCCACTCAAATGATGGCGTTATTTACATGCGATAAGGTGATGTCACAATATGAACAACCTACATGTACAGTACATCACATATTCGGGACAATGTTGGATACCCATTGCAATTTTTTAGATATGGGTTAACGTTGTTTGTATATATACCGCCAGTGGTGATATTTCCTTTATTTTTTACATTTTGAATGAGATCCACTGAATAAATAATACTGTCTACAAATGTTTGTTTGATTTGTTATTTTCCGACACATTTGAGCATAAAAATCTGGAAAATAATCACATATTCTGAGAGCAGGTCAGTGTGTGTATGTCTGATCTGGGAGTGCAAAGGACATTTTGCATGCTGACCTAACAACTCTTTTGGACCAAAATAGGCGACAAATTTACATAAAATTGTCCAGATATTCATTACGAAAATGTCTGATTAGGCCGATTAATTTAGATTTTTGATAAATTAAGTTGTAGTACCAGATAAATAGGGAAAGGGGAAACCGAGAGAAGACTTAAATCAGTCCGGTTCGCGATTCACGGCTAACTCGAGCGCCGGGATAGGCTGGCTACGGCAAGCAAGCTGCACTAGATGCGATGCAATGCAGGCAGGTTGTACATACGTACGTATATACGTACGCGTAATGCACAAACAGGCCTACGGTATACTTGAACGCTACATCAACGTTATATCCACTTGCTATTTGGAAGTTGCAAAATTGATCTATAGTCTAGAGATCTCCCAAATCTCCATTGTCGTTGTCGCTGTCCGAGGTATTTTCTTCTTCTATCTCCTCAAAACTAAAATTAAGTATGTTTTCGTCCATATATATCAATATTTCCAGGGGATTTTGATGAAGGTAAACAACGTTAGGTATGAATGGGTACAGTACTCAAGAGTCGATGCAATACATGTGAATTGCACGCCAACTGCATCGCGCACCGTCGTCAATCATTCCAGCTGAGCGGCCCATCGTTCATATTGTGACGTCAATGAAAAATCAGCTGAATTACGATGTTTTCGGGGTCTTGAGTGGGTTGACTTTTCGTCAAGTTTATTCAACTTTTATAATTTTCGCTCGAATTTACAAGTTACACAAATGTAATAATTTTACTCGGTGTAATTTTTCGATTGCAAGGTTACCAAATTCAGTCAAGTTTAAAATCGATGAACCTCTTTAATGATGCGCTTGCAGAACAACATGATAATATGTGGTATTCATATACATGTACATCCTCATTGCCAGGAAAATTTCACTTGATGCTTTTATTTTTTTACTTTGTCAAGGATATGACATTTGTAATTGTCCTGCTTGCACAAAATGTTTGATTGTCTGTTTCTCAGCCCTAAATGTAGGACAACATAATACTTTTCAAACTGAAAGAATGATTTCATATGATTTATTATCAGTTATGAATATATTTGTATTTTTACTGTTTTTAAGAGTGTACATTCAATTGCTATACTAGATTACATGTACATGCATTAACTGTGCATATTATCCAGTAATTTACTATCCTGTAATATTTTGTTGTTGTAAATATCAATGTTATATTAAGATATTATAAATATGCTACGTTTTTCTTGAACAAAAAATCAAAGCAAAACAAAAACAAACCATTCATTCATTACGAGGATACCATATAATTTGTATATATGTTTATACACGTTCCTACTTATTCTTTGTTACTGTTATGAGTTTATGTTCATGATTTTGTTATTATTATTAATATTATATATATATATATATATATATTTTTTTTAAAAAACTATTTCTTATTATGTTTAACAGGGCCTCGTGGAAGACCATCATTATTAAATCTAAATATCAGAAATAAATGAATAAATAAATAAATGCATGTGAATGTGTTATTAGTGGTTTTAAATCATTTAGTTGCCCCTTAAGATTGTTCAAGACTAGAAAGAAAACTTTAAGAATAAAAATTCATCCGTAAAAGTTCCACATTCTATTGCAACAGGAAACTTCCAAGACTACTGTGAAATATGTGTCTTAGAATTTACCAGCCTGTATTCTATATTTATCATGATATCCGTTATAATTTCCTGACTACACAAACATTCACACAAGTGAATTCAGTGTTTGGACGTTTGTTGTAAACAGTCAATATTTGCGGGTTTGTTCATGCGGGTTTGTTACATCGGTAACACAACTTGAACTTGCCTTTTATTAAACTTTGTTAAGTTTTTATAACTTCTTAACTTAGCTTAAATTCTTTGCATGAAAGTTTTTCATACACCAAACAGTATACACATACGTGTATGGTACAAGCCTGTGTCTTGTGTGTAGCTAGCACACAAGGCTGATACAGACTGTACGTGTAGATTTATTATGTTTGCATTTCCACATTGCTGTACACTATACGTACAGTACATGCCATATACCATTGTCCATATGAGTCCCTGTTTGTGGCCTCTTACGCCAGCCTTGAATATATTACCCAGAGTGTAGTTTTCCCTGCTGGCTGGTGGCAGAACTTTGGCATTCAACCAAGAGCCCTGCGCCACAAACAAACAACCTTTGACTCAGACAGCCGGGGCTGCCTCATGCTAACCAAGCGTGGGATTTCAGTTGACGACTGCATAATTACGTAGGAATATTCCATTTGGGGTAGAGGGATCTTTTGAGAAACCTGCCTAGCTTTGGTGAGATGTGCATATGTTGTTGTATTTTTGCTAATTTCACGTTAAAATATTTATATTGTACGTGCGTAATAGAGGTTTGGTCATGTTCTATTAAGAACGGTAAGGTTGAATTGACATTGTTATTTTGCCATAGCTCCTGGAGATCTTGATTTTCACGTGAATATAATGTCACACTAACATGAATGCGTAGAAAATTAATCATGGCAAATGTTACCTAGATCATATTAATAACGTATGAACCTGTTATACGTGCATTGCTGCATTCATGTCAACTTTTTGAGACATACAATTTTAATAATATTGATAGATTTTTTATTTGAAAGTAGAAAGAAGAAAAATTATGTTCATGTGAAGACAGGATTTACTAAAAAGTAATTGAAAACTGCTGGAAGTGGTGATTTTATTCAGCTTAAAGCCTTCAACAGTTACATGGATATTTAATGATTTGCAGGAAATAATTGTATTTCCTGGTGAAATTAAATTTCAAACCACATATTAGAGTAATATCAAAAATTCACAAATATTATAGCTTGACATAGGAAAGACATGGAGAGTCACCAAGATAAGGATGGGGGAGAGAGTCCAAGAATGTATTTTGGGTCATTCCAACTTGTTGCTCAAAGTCGTGTTTATCATCCTATATAGTGGAATTTACATACTATAGACCATTTTTGTCATGTAAGAAAAATGTTATGCCCAATTCTTTTTACAAATTCAATCATGCACCTGTTACAAATAATTGTATAGAATGTTAGAATGCAAATTGTATATAAGTTGTTGCTACACAACAACCCATGCAATTTGCATTCTGACTATTGAAGTACAATTATAATTATACGTTACAGGTAAATTAAATTCGAAGACTTATGCAATAATTTTGATTACATTACAAAAATGGTCTTTTCAAAACGACTGGTTATATGCCTTTAAAGAAAAAAAGCACACTTGTGTCTTGTGAGTGGGGGAGTGGTGGATTTTAAAACCAAGGTAAAGTGCTGTTATCCTAATACTTGACCTTGGGAGAAAAAAAGTGTGAAAGTTATTATGTCCATGCCCTGATAAGATATTGAGCAAAACATTGAAGATAAAGACCAGTTCTGGTCATGCGATTGCATTGTGAAAGAAACGTTGTGAAATCGATCAGAAAAGGTTGATCATCTAGCATATAAGTATTGGTGTGTACTGCAAGGTTCTGGAATCATCAAAATTATAAGAAATTTGGCCTAGTCTTGGTAAAGTAACAAGCACTGTACACAGAAAGATGTATATGGGACTATGCGACCATGTGCGCAATATCTTTTTGGTCCCAATAGATATAATAATTTACCAAATATATCAATTAGTAGGCGGTTTCCCGGCAAAATTTGTATCATCACGTATTAGTAAAAACATATTCTTTCACATGATTGGTAATGAGAGCTTCCATTTCATTTTTTGAGAGAGGGGCGTTTCCAAAACTGGTCTTTACCTTTAAGCGATTGACACATATCAATGGTATTTGAATTCTAGACACATGTTACTAATCTGAGCTATTGCAAATACTAAAATACAGGTTTCATGTGGGCCATCCACTGAAAATAGTGGGATTTTTCATTGCAATGCTCATAAATCTGTGCCTTCGCATAATTTGTGTGTGTTCACACTCAAGATATGGTAGATTTCCTTGTTTGTCTCTCCTCTTCAAAACATGTTTTCAATGTGATCTGAATCACAATCCTGTATGAATGATCTATCATGTTCACATATGAATAAAGGTGAGTTTCAATCGAGATCCCAAAATCAATTTGGGAATGCACCAATTATTCTGTGTTTGTGAATGGTCATCTTACTAGAATTCCCTTTTAACAGAGTTGCTACTTGTTTTATCTTCTAGAACTCACGTGTCAATGGATGATCTCTTGAAACTACAATGTACATTACACAAAGCTCAGCCAGAACAGCTACACTTCAACTCACAAGTGAGTCTTTGTTATTTCCTTGGTAACATATAATATCCAATTACGATATAATGTACGATAATGATAATGACACAATGCAAGATCAATGAGTCAGGAATAAACATGTTGACTGCAGACTTTAATTCTCCTCATTTGAAGGGGAAGTCCACCTTGATGTTAATTTGATTTTTATGAAAGCAGAAAAAATAAGAGAAACTAGAGTTGGCCATGTTGATTCTGCCGGAATTGCAAATACAAGTGGTGTCTGCGAAAATGGCTGATTTCGTGTTGCCAATTTGATGCTGACTTCACCACGATAGTGATTACTGATTAGTTAAGTGTATATGTATGTAGGCGAACACGGGGAGTTTGCTGAAATTTGCAACACTCCATCCAATCAAGTTTCTTTTTACACTAAGCGCTATGAAAGTATAAAGTATCAAACTGGCAAGGAAACTCAACCGTTTTCACGTACCCCACATGTATTTGCATTTCTGGCAGAATCAACATAACTATCATTGGAGGTCAGCATTTTTGTAATGTAAATTATGTGTTTAATAGTTCATTATCATCAGGAAATCAGGAAGGTAGGCAAAGTATTTGTATTTGTATTATCAATATGAGAACATTTATTGGCAAGTTGTGAGGGAATGATGTCATCAAGCTGCCAATTTGTGTAGTGATTTTCATAGTTTTCCATGGTTTTTCATGTCATTAAAAAGTCAATAACTTTCTTAGTTGTCTCATTTCCCTCAAACTTTTTTGATCAATTTTCTGATTTTACTGCATCTATTAAGATCAAATAATATCTGGCCATTTTAAGTTTCATACATTTTATTTTCTTGTGTAAAAGATGTCAAATATATTTCTTGCAAGTAGCGGAAAGTACCATCAAAAGTATATTACAGATTATCATCCCAAAGCTTTATGACCGTTATTATTCTTGAGCTACTATAATAAAACAATTTTAGGTGGAATGTTCCTCATGAGCATTTGATATGTAAACAATTAAAAAATTCTTCCATACTGCACTTTGTACATGTATTTATTTAGGAAGAGCAAAAGAATTTAAAAGTCCAACTCTCATCTTTTTTTTTCTATAAATTTTTCAATGTGTTTTCCTTACATTCTGAAATGGATTTGCTTTAAAATGTTAAAGATAAAGACCAGTTCTGGTCATGGGATTGCATTGTGAAAGAAACGTTGTGGAATCGATCTAAAATGGTTGATCATCTAGCATATAAGTATTGGTGTGTACTGCAAGGTTCTGAAATCATCAAAATGATAAGAAATTTGGTCCAGTCTTGGTAAAGTTACAAGCACTGTACACAGAAAGATTAATATGGGACTACGCGACAGGTGCGCGACACATGCGCGATATCTATCAGGTCCAAATAGATATAATAATTTACCAAATATATCAATTAGTAGGCGGTTTCCCCAGCAAAATTTGTACCATCACGTATTAGTCAAAACATATTCTTTTACATGATTGATAATGAGAGCTCCATTTCATTTTTTGAGAGGCGGGCGTTTCCAAAACTGGTCTATACCTTTAAATGGTACCTTTTAACATGTAGGTTGGTACACTAGGCATACATTTATGTGTACATTATTTCTAGCATTTGTACATAGCGATTTGTGTTCTACTCTGTTGACCTCATGCAACTGTGTATATAACTGTGCATTTAAGAGGGCTATCACAGCCGGAAGACCAGTGTTTATTACAAAATCGATTACAAAGTTTTAAACGTGTTTTCGGCATGCCAGAATTTAGTGCATATGTTTACCCGTATTAGGAGTACATTAAACATTGCTAACCGTTAGATGTTGCGGTACAGTTATACGTTAACTAATCACAAGTTTAGAATGAATTGTAAATAAATAAAAACAAAATGTTTAACTGGAAGAAAACAAATTTTATTGAACTCTTTGTCTACTATACCTCATAATTTACATACTAAAGCTCAGATTTCCAGGCTTTGTTAGTATAACACCAGGAGGAAGACTAGGTAAGATTCATCACTTCACGTGCTTGTCTCAATACACACACTCCCTATTTCCTGTATTGGGAGCTGTGTGCCTTGTGTATTGTATGTATGCAGTCAGCCATACCGCCTGCATAATCAGTGGACCCTTCCATTGCACAGAGGGAGGGGGGATTGTTCAGTACGTACTGATTCAGCTACAGTGTAAAACCTGATCTAGAGCTGCTCTCAGTGAGCGAGGCACGCTGCCGGAATGCATGCTCATTATGTACACGTCCGTGCCACAGATAACCAGTACCCTGGCTTTGGCTCAAACTGTCGTGCACACAGCGTTGATCCATGTTGGGCGGCATCTGCGTGTGAAAATATATCACAATTTGACTCACACTCCGTCACAAACCTGTGCTTTATATAGTTCGTCTGTATACTTCGGTATTCATTATCATGCTTTCATATTTGTAGTGAAACATGCTTAGAATGTTTGGAGATATCATGCGTTTCACACGTCATACGTGACATTGACCACAATTGCTCCGTACAATTTCAAGCCCTTTGTGTAAGTCAATGTACGTTAAGTGGGTTTATCATGTGCCAGTATATACGTATATGTTAGATGTACTGTGTAACATTTTAAGTTTAACGTGCACAACATGCACAATGTGTTCCTGTGTACAAATGTATTCAAACACAATTCCAGTGTAGTGATACAAGTATTGATTTACATTTCATGTATTGGCCTTATTTAGTTGTGCAGTGTTTGTTTTTGTTTCATTCCATCAGGATTTGCGCAATTACATCATGATTTTAATCACCATGATTTTTTTTGACAAAAATCAGTTATTTAAATCACTCCCATAGACTTATGTGTTAAAGAAAGTTTATGTCTGAAATATAATAGAAAATATGTGGTTTTTTTCCTGCTTTTGTGCATTTTTGTGCTACAATATTGCTTACTTTGTTGTTAATGCAAGAACTTTTTGTTGGCCCATCAGTTCTGGGCATTGCTTAAACTTAGGACCATCAGTGACTGCTCCTGTATGTGACCGTTGCAATGCTGTGGGGGGCCCTATAATTGCTATTGGCCTTAGCTATTTTAGACCCCAATGCCGCAGTAGCAAATGTGACTCAGGCATTGATAGTAGAAACAGAAAAAATTGTCATACTTGGTGATTTTATTTTCTTCAGAAAAATTATGCATTTCAGAGATGTCATTTTTCAATTGATTTAAAGGTACTATGTCCCATTTGCAGGCCAAAAAAATGAAAAGGTTAAATTCCAACATAATAATAATAATAATAATAACAACGTCTCTTATAAAGCGCTTTAACACACAGAATAGACTGATAAACAATTACATATTAAACAAAACATAAAAGTGCAAATAAACCTACAAATTACAATTATGAACGGCATTTGAAAGACAATACTAATTTAGAACTTAAAAAAGGGGGCTTGAAAATGTCTTTAAGTGGGAAAATAACGACTATTAGTTGTCGAATCGATCTATAGAGCCAGTAAGTAATAGTCTGATTTTTCAGACCATTGTACCGAATGGTCATACGTTTTATGCTGCGCAAAGATTCAATCAGTTTAACTTTGGCCATTACAAGAAGTGGGTTATTGATGTAGACAAATGCTCATGTACCCTCATTTTTTGTATGCTATTACCAAATATGAAAAAAAGCCAGTCAGTCACTCAATAGTGTTCGACAGTGGCGGATCCAGGGGGCCGGGCCCTCCCTAGAAAAAAACAGGTAAAAACTAGGTAAAAACACCCTTTTTTTGAAAAAAAAAGAAGTTGGGCCCCCTCCCCTGGCGCCCCAAGGGGGGGGAGGGGGATGGCGGTGGAAAAAAATTTACCCTTCCAAATTTTGCCAACTTTTTTTTTTTTTTGCTCACTACCCCGATTTTCAAATTTTCGCACAAAGTGGGCCCCTTTTTAGGCCCCCTCCCTTGCCGCCGGCTGGATCCGCCCCTGGTGTTCGTCAATGAAGTCTAGCAAGTAAACAGGTTTCCTTGCATAATTTTAATATTAGGACACTGCTAACGTTTAAATTTCACGGATGGGACATACATGACATATTCATAATTCCTGCAAAGTTCTACAGAATTTGATGTTGGCTGCAAAAGGGACATACTGTAGTATCTTTAAAAGCAGTAACTGTCTGTTCTGTCACATTATTAGTTCAGCATTATAATCTTAACTTACATCGCTTCAAGAGAAACCCAGGTTCTGCAAAACCCATGACTCAGGCCTAATAAATTATGATTTAACAGTCACATTTTTATGCTCTCTCACTTTTAATGTACATTAAAAAAAATCTTCTAAATCTCACTCTAGATCTTGGTTTTAATACAGAGTGTTACGCTGACCTCCATTGCCAGACAGAATGCACAGAAAAAGATCTCTATTACATTTTATTAGGTAAAAAAATAATGCAATTTAAATGACTATCATTGTCTCAATAAATCACTAAAAAATGTGAAATTCTCATCGCAGTTCAAAAATTGATTTTTGTTAAAATGTTGCTAGTTCTCCATACCGCACAAAAAAATTTTTTATTCCCTTGTACTGCTGTGATTTGCAGACACTGTATGTTGATGTCATGTCTCACATGCACCGTCAAACCAGGGAGATGTGAGTTTAAATGGAGATACCGTCTCAAAAGATATTAAGGATTAACTTGCCTTAACCAGGCTCAACAACAAAGATTTAACCTTCTCCAGCCATTAAATCTGCCCTTATCAGACCACAGATCGCCTCTGGCCATCCAAACATTACGAAATGTTATGCAACATACAGCCTTTTCACACACAGCTAAAATTCATTGTATCTAGAGCTGATTAGTTTAAAGCTGTTTAACTCAACAGCTTTACACGGAGGTCACGAACAAAATCCTGTGTATTATTTGTTTTGTAAAATTGGTCGTAAATCTTACTTAGCAAGGCCATAAGATGTCTCCTCGCAACCTTCATCCACGGTTGTTATCACCAAAATGCACCCCATGCAGATGGTACCGCGTATATAGTAAAAAATAATGCATGGTCAAGTGATCCATTTTTGACGATTCTCATTGGCTACATTCTTGAACCCATTTTATAATATTTATCATCGTTAAAAGACGATCTGATTAGATTTTTGGTAAGTAGGTCAATGGTCAAAGGTCAATGGCGTCATAGAGGTCCATTTCTGAAATTAATTAATAGCCTCAAACTTGGTGATGGTATGTATCAGCATAGGAAGACAGTCTCATGAGATTTTAAAGGTAAGTAGATCAAAGGTCACCTAGGTCGATTTCTGAAAGTAAAGGTTTTTAGCTGTGCATAAGCGTGTAATGAGGTACTCGGGTACACGCCCAGGCTTCCAGGCGGATACTCGTGTACTCGGCCGCCATTTTTTTTTTTTTTGCCGACGCTGTAGGAAGCATCCCAGGTCCATCTCCGAAAACTCACACAATTTTACTTCGAGGTGCAGTTGAAGGCGCCGATTTGTGCTTTTGAACTTGTCACAAATAATAGTAACAATGTTGTTTTTAGCTCATCCGGCCTAAAGGGCCCGATGAGCTTATGCCATGGCGTGGCGTCCGGCGTCTGTCCGTCCCTCAGTCCGTCCGTCTGTCCGTCCGTCCGTCCACAGTATTCAAAATGCTTCTTCTTCGTTATTTTTCAACCGATTTTGATTCTGATTGTTTCATATGATAGGGCTAGGAGGGGGATTTAAACTTCTACACAAAATCGTGAAATTTATTATCTATGCTAATTTATGCAAATTTATTCGAAATCACCAAAAATGCTTCTTCTCCTTCATTTCTCGACCGATTTTGATTGGTTTGCTTTATCTGGTAGAGCTCACTTTGGTACACTAAACTTCTACACAGAATTTTAAAATTGTTCTCCATTAATTATCTATGGTAATTTATGCAAATTTATTCAAAAAATAACAAAAAATGCTTCTTCTCCTTCATTTCTCGACCGATTTTGTTTTGGTTTGCTTTATCTGGTAGAGCTAACTTTGGTACACTAAACTTCTGCACAGAATTATAAAATTGTTCTCCATTAATTATCTATGCTAATTTATGCAAATTTATTCAAAATAACAAAAATTGCTTCTTCTCCCTCATTTCTTGACCAATTTTTATTTGGTTTGCTTTATCTGGTAGAGCTAACTTTGGTATACTAAACTTCTACACAGAATTTTAAAATTGTTCTCCATTAATTAATTATGGTATTTTATGCAAATTTATTCCAAAAATAACAAAAATTGCTTCTTCTCCCTCATTTCTTGACCGATTTTGATTTGGTTTGCTTTATCTGGTAGAGCTAACTTTGGTACACTAAACTTCTACACAGAATTTTAAAATTGTTCTCCATTAATTATCTATGCTAATTTATGCAAATTTATTCGAAATCACAGAAATGCTTCTTCTCCTTCATTTCTCGACCGATTTTGATTTGGTTTGCTTTATCTGGTAGAGCTTACTTTGGTACACTAACCTTCTACACAGAATTTTAAAATTGGTCTCCATTAATTATGGTAATTTATGCAAATTTATTCCAAAAATAACAAAAATTGCTTCTTCTCCCTTATTTCTTGACCGATTTTGATTTGGTTTGCTTTATCTGGTAGAGCTTACTTTGGTACACTAAACTTCTACACAGAATTGTAAAATTGTTCTCCATTAATTAATTGTAATTTATGCAAATTTATTCCAAAAATAATCATATCTGATTGATACACGTCTGTGAAAAACCCAATCACACACACATAAATGAAATTATGTCCCTTCCAGGGCATCAAATTTTTATTTTTTGACCAGTTCAAAAGTGTACCACATAAAATTTACGATATTTGTTATTGCGAGATGCGGATGAGCGCTACGTCATTGACGTTCTGGTTAAAACCAAAGATGACAGACAAATTTTCCTCTGAGTCTAAACAGAAATCCGGACATTGACAGCTAGTTTGGTCCCAGTTTCTGAGTGGTGAGTTGACAGTGACACCCCGTGTATGATTGAGCTGGAAACATTGTTACCCACGGTACCATGCCGGTGCTCTTCCGGGCACGGGTGAGCGTCGGCCTGCACAGCGCCAGGTGAAAGGACAAAAAAATTATTTGTTTTAAATGGCGGCCAAGTATACAAGTACGAGAAATCGTACTCGAGTAGTTGTCAACAGTGCGAGTACTCGAGTATCGAGTATCCTTACAGTTGCTATCGCAGTATCTAAAACATGGTGACAATATTAAAGATACTATGTCCCTTTTGCAGCCAACATCAAATTCTGTAGAACTTTGCAGGAATTATGAATATGTCATGTATGTCCTATCTGTGAAATTTAAACGTTAGCAGTGTCCTAATATTCAAATTATGCAAGGAAACCCGTTTACTTGCTAGACTTCACTGTCAGACACTATTGAGTGACTGCCTGGCTTTTTTCATCTTTGGTAATAACATACATAAAATGAGCTGTAAAGGGTACATGAGCATTTGTCTACATCAATAACCCACTTCTTGTAATGGCCAAAATTATACTGATTGAATCTTTGCACAGCATAAAACGTACGACCATTCGGTATAATGGTCTGAAAAATCAGACGATTACTTACTGGCTCTATAGCTCCTATTCGATTGGACAACAACTAATAGTCGTTATTTTCCCACTTAAAGACATTTTCAAGCCCCCCCCCCTTTTTTTTTAGGGAAGTTCTAAGTTAGTATTGTCTTTCAAATGCCGTTGGAATTTAACCTTTTCATTTTGTTGGCCTGCAAATGGGACTTAGTACCTTTAATATAGGAAGATGATCCCACTCGATTTGGGGGCTAATAGGTCAACATCATAGTTGTCAGTTGACATTTGATTACAGGCTTTTTGTTTTTATTGTGATATATCATGAATAATTTAATCCTTTTCCTATACTGAATTTAGGGCAGAGGCATATAGGAGACGCAGTCGCATTTGTCTTGTTCTTTCTGGTATTTGTCCGAATGACGAGATGTTTTTCTTCTGTGAAGCGTCCATGTGTTGGTCCCATGATGCGAAGAGAATGAATCCATCAAAATACACATATATGGACGAAAGATTTTAGTTGGGTAAAGTTCCCCAGTGAACGAAAGCAGCAATTGATGTGGAGGAAGCTGCTGGAAAGATGACTCTGACATTACAAGGAACTCTTGTTTGTGTTCTAAATATTTTGAAGTTCAGTGCAAGGAACACCTCTCTTTTGCGGCGCACAAAAACTTAACCGAGGTTAAGTTTTTGAATTTTTAATATAATTTTAAAAGTATAAGTTCTTTTGTCTCGCGATGTATGGTCAACAAGCGAACTAAAAGATCACGACCCGACGAAGTGTTTCAGCGGCGCACGAAACGTTGTGATCTTTTAGATCCCTTGTTGACCATACATTGCGAGACAAACGAATATCACTAGTGATATTATTTTTGATACTACATCCGCAATGAGTAATATATTTAGCATTATAAGTTCTTATCAAGGCTCAAAATATACGTGGGCGATGGGCGATTCGCCCCCGTGAGCTACATAATCGCCTCCGTCAGATTGCTCACGGGGGCGATTGCAAAATTAAAAATCGCCCCTGTGGAATTATAAAATATAGATTCTCTTTTCTGTTATAACTTTCACACAATATTGATTTTAAACTTTCAAACCTTAAACCATTGAAATGGAACTATGGAAGTTAGATTAGCGTGCAGGATTTCTCGCTCGAATTTTACGGTGTCTCGCGGTTGCCATATTGTAAACAAATGTTCGCTTATTCGCCGAAAGATGGCGCTATATCTCCCATCTCCATATCTCGACCAATTACCGATACAAACAGCGGAAGCTCGCAGTGCAGTGCGGCCGTCAACAGTGGCTATACTGCGCTGGTAGTATCGGTGTGCACGCGGATGCCCCATATCTGCTGGAGCTAGAGGCGATTGCGCAAGGACCGAAACATGGAGAAGTTTTTCGTTGTGAAAAGCATGAATCCTCTGCAATCTGGTGATTCCAAAAGACCAGCAAATAATGAACCTCGACCAGTAAATCAATATTGAGAAGAAGAGGAAGACCAAAGATGTTGTGAAAGGATATAGTATTGAGACTAAAAAAAGAATGTAAATAAAGTTGCTGTGAATGATGACGAGGAAATAATGTGCAGAATTGTAAGAGGGAAAATGCCGACTTAAATAAATGATAATGATGGAGTAGCAAAGAATTTAGGAATATCATGGGTACAAATTCAATGGAAATTTTTATTAAAAAAGAGCCCCTGTGAGAACTAAAAGAGCCCCAGTGAGAAGGCTCACAGGGGCTTTTTTTTTTGGGAAGAGCCCCCGTGGACAAAAAATTAATTTTGAGCCTTGGTTCTTATTCAATGAAACTTGGACTAAAGGGTTATCAAGTATCTCCAATCATGTGAGGAGAATTTCAGGTCACAAAGTCAAGGTCAAAGGTCATTTCAGGTCAACAAACTTTATAGACTATGTTGTGGCATCATCATTAAAAACTTAACCTGACGTTAAGTTTTTGAATTTTTAATCTAATTTTGAAAGTACCGGTATAAGTTATTATTCAATGAAACTTAGACTAAAGGGTAATCAAGTATCACAAATCATATGACACAAATTCCAGGTCACAAAGTCAAGGTCAATGGTCATTTTAGGTCAGTAGACTTGGATTATGTTTTTCACAACTTAATGAGAATTAATAAATCAATTTTTGTAATTTGTTCATATTTCATGAAAGTTATCAATCTTGGTACAAATAATAGTTAATAATTCTTCTGATGATTCTTAGTCAATATTCACTTCAAAATGCTAATTATATTCAGAGGATTTCATTTTGGGGGGCCTGCTAATGGGCCACCCTGCCTATAAATAATGTCCCAACCTCAATTTTTCATCATATCGAATTGCGTAATGCAGGCGAGACCGCCAAGAGCGTTTCCCTTGTTTATCGTTTTATATGCTTAAAGGGAAATCCAACCTTGATAGCAAGAATAAAGCAGAAAAATTAGAGAAGCATACTGATGAAAGTTTGAATGAAATCAGACAAAAAATTAGAAAGTTACACATTTTTAAAAGTTGCAATTACTATAGGTGTGGGCTCTTCAAATTGGCTGAATTGATAATGTGTATGTGATTTAGTGGCGTACAACTTTCCCATTTGCTCCAATATACAAAAGGACTAAAATTTCAACTTTTCATAAATGTATGACTCGGGATGGTCTGTTCGTTTCAGAGGACCTGTAGTAATGTACTATCCATGATATATTTTGAGTAGTGCCTCGAGGGTGAAGGCACTTGGAAGAAAAACAGAACTATGTCACAATCCACTGACAAAATTGCCGATTTGAGATTCGCACAGCTGTAGTGATCTCGTATTTCAAACACTCATAAATTTCTTAATATTGGTCTGATTTATTTCAAACTTTCGCCATTCTGTTTCTCTGATCTTTATGCTTTCATTCAAATTAACTTGTTAGAAGGGTTGAATTTGCCCTTAAAGAGTTGCTTTTATTTAGCTGGCTCTCTATCACATATCTGGTGCAATACATGTTAATTTTAATCAGAAAACAGATTGTTAAAAGATAGAGATATTTCTAATCCATGATAATTATGGTAAACCTTGGTTATGCAATATAATATTTGAGGCTTTTTCTTATATCCAAAAGATCTACATGAATGTGTACTGGGATCTATGCAGATTTGACAAGTAAGCGAACCGGGTTCATGTAGGCATATGTGTACATGTGCACTGTGTGCTGTTAACACAAATTGGAGTGTGTACTATAATATCATCTAGAAGCCTCCCAAATATACATTTATGACAATTGCTACATACTGTCATTAAGAAAGATGACTTTATTTGCTTTGCAGTTTCTCTAATGTTACGTTAGGATATCCTGAGCTTATCTGTGGACAAAAAGTCAGTTGGGATGGGAGTCGTTTGAAATGAGCATTACTCAGTACTTTGCAGAAGTTTTATGTACCTCACGTAGTTCGTGCAAGAGGTAGTAGGTCACGTGACTCGCCATTTCCCCTGAATGCACGCCCAATTCCAGCTCAAGCCTGGAATGCTGAAAGAAGCAAAGGTCAATACGCTGTGCTGTCATGCCATTGGCTAACTCAGTTGACGTGGAGGCTCCCCCTCCCCCCTCTCTCTTGCTCTTTCTGAATGTAGTCTGTGGTATTAACTATCTGGGCATGAAGAGACAGACAGGGAGAGAGACAGAGACAGGAAGAGAGAGAGAGAGAGGGAAGGAGTGAGGTTATTCACAGTGTTCTGAAGACAGATGTGCTGCTGTGTATTTCAGGCACCCTTGGAGTATTCCACTTGCAAATTGAAAGGGGGGGGGGAAATAATTAATTAATTTATCATTTTTGAATTTTGGGATGGTTAATTTTAAATTTGTCTATAGTGAACGCATTATATTTAATTTAATAAAACAAGTGCATGAACAGTTGTTTTTTACTCTTTTCCCACATTGTCAACAAAGAAAAGATTATTTTAATTTTAATCTGCATTTATCTAATTACTTACTAAATTACCACGCATACATGTACCGGTATGTAAATTACCATGCAACTATTTATGCATGTCTGTTTAGGTTTATACATGTACAGTGTATATGAAATAGTCATCTTCTTTGAATTGCACCATGTGAACTGTCTTATTTTGTAGATAGCATTACAAAAGTAATGCATACATGTATAATGAAAATTCAGGGGAAATTTGAATTTTATTATATATTGTACTTGTACATGTTGTAGTTTTATTTCACATTACATGCATCTAGGTTGATACTATGTATGTGTGACTTTATTTGTATGTAGGTTTTTACAGACATGTATCAATCAGATATGATTATTTACATCTGGGAACCGACCTTTAACGTCACCATCCGAAAAAAGTGACTCGGTTTCGAACCGGGGTTGCCTGAGCGAGTTTGTAGGCGAAGACATGCATGCTGACCTAGATCAGTTATAGCATACTGGAGGCGCACACAAGTAGTTAATGTATTGAATTGTATTGTATGTATTAGTAATTTTTTTTGTTGTTGTTATTTTTTGTTGCTTTTAAGCAATTGAACATGTGGAATAATTATACTTAGTTAGACAGTACCACCTGTGCGCTTAGAAACGCCTGTATAAAGCGCCCTATAAATGTAATTATTATTATTATTATTATTAGCTGACCAAGTGAACGTGCCGCTAGACCAACTCACATCTATGTACTAATTAGTAATGTTTATAGGTCAGTCTACATAACTTTTCATTGATAATTGCGTAGAGCCCGGTAGCAGTGCAAGTAATTTATAGCGATATTGTTTAACACTAAATAGATGCATCATATAGAAGTTGTTCTTTGTATACATGTATACATTATGAAGATTAATGATTAGATTAACGATAATCAGTTGTGAATTTCAAAACAATGTATTGTTAGTACATTTTCAGACTTTTTTGTTTGTTTTTTTGTTGGTGGTGCTATCACTGAATGTTACATTGATCCACGTGATGGTGAAATACACTGAACGTTTATATTAAAGTCCAATTGACAAGTTCATGTGATACTGTACGCTTTTGTTCATTTTCTAACCGCACTCAATTTCCAACCAGGAGAAGTCGTAGTAGAAGCTTACTACATGGTGAATTTGCGCTGGCACCCCTGACCATGAGTCATTTCCCAGTGAGAGCAATTACCGGGCACACATCGTTATACTGCGCTCAATACCCCTCACTCGTTACTCGTAGCAGTAACTGCATACAGTACACTGTACTGCAGTGTTTGGATCACACTTGTCCAGATTAAATTCAGCACCCGGGTGTGATGAGTGGTTAGGTTATGCATAAATTTACGCGAGGACTACAGACGTCTGTACGTACTCGTACACTTCGCACATAAGAGCTTTATGTGCTAGGTGTTTTTTTTCTTTTCATTTTACTAAAACGTCATGACATGACTAGCAATCATTGTCATATGGAAAAGGAAAGTTTGTGTATGACTTAACAAGCCATTGTTTATTGAATCAAGATCTTGGGACTTACCGGTACATGTAAATTCAAGCTTGTTCTTTTCAGGAAACAAATTTAAATGCACTACTGTGCATATTGTCAATACTAAACATACGCATCTCTAGGCATGCTAAATTTTCATACTCAGTACAATAATTTGCACATGAGGTTATTAATTACTATTCATTTGCTTGCATTCCGAGTGAGGAATCATTGCACTCTCTGTTCATCTTGGCTCTTGTCACCATATATATATATATATATATATATTTCTATAAACCTCTCTTTAGAAATCTAGACATCTGATTCAGAGCTACCAAGTGTCACGCATTATGCGTGACAGTCACGCATCGAGGGTCTGAAAATGCTGTCACGCATGGCAATCATTTTTGTCACGCATCAGGGCCAGACTGGGAAAAAAAAGTAGTAATTGCTAGACTACGTACTGACCGACCACCTCGAGGCCTCAGCTAGCTCCTTGCAGGGTTCGTGTACGTACATGTACAATGTAAATTGCATGTACGTAGCATGCATGCAGGCCGGCTATCACGTCGCGTCACGCACACGCGCGATTTCGAAACATACACTATACGCTATACGTATGCTTTACGCTCGCGCATAGCTGATCTTTGAACTTGGCATCTCTGCTGATTGGTCGAAATTGGAGTCGTGATTTTAGCCATGCCCGTAAAGAAACAAACAATGCCAGTTTCTCATGAACTTTTGACCGTTCCCCGGATGCAAGGGTCATCTTTCTCAATAGTTCATGAGAAAGATGCCCATTGCATCCGGGTAACAGTCAATAGTTCATGAGAAAGATGCCCGTTTGCTGAGATCCCTATTGGTTTACCTGTAAAAAGTTTCTTTGTGCGAGCGCGGATACCATACAGTGTGTGTGTGCGATTTGGTCGCTTAGTGTGTGTGATTCCCGAATGATCGTAACATTCAGGCAACTTTCCAGCGAAGATTAACAGACAGTGTCTCGGATTTTCTGTGATGTCTTAACCAATCTTTACTCAAGAAAAGGATAAGGCAAGAATTCTTCGTAGATTTTTTTGTGAATTCGGTATATAAAAGATAAATGTACTGCTTTAATATTCGAGGCATGGCTGTTTCTATACTGGCTCTCGGGACACCGCGGCGTGCCTCTGGGTCATGGCATGATGCAATGTCCCCTTTTGGCTGTACCTGCCTCTCATAGCAGTCAATATATTCATAATATACGTCATTCATATATTCTTGTTCAGTGATTGGTTAAAGTGTGTCACATGATCAAAAATAAACACACTATTTTCCCAAGCAGTAAATAGTACCTCAACTAAAATGACTATTTACGGCTTGGCAATGTCAGCCAGATGATTTGACCCTACGCGCAGACAATCGATCAATAGTACAGTGAATATATGAAAGAAGTATATAAAACAAATATATACTGCCTTTATTCGAGTCTCTGGATTAAATTAAAACCACATGTATATGGTCCCTTGGTGACTGCTTAGCAAAATAGCACTATTGCAGTCACCTTGGGCCCATACAGTTTTAACCAGAGCCTCTCATGGCAGTATATATTTGTATAATAAGGTATATATTTATATATATGATATCGATAAGGTTATGTTGCTAGGCAACAAGGCAAAGAAAGATAATTCATGTTGACGTGCAGAAAGCATGGAATAAGGACTTGGAGACTTGTTAATAAATGTGTTGAATTCCAGTTATTTAATTCTTCAAATGAAAGTCCGGATTTGACATTGGCGACAAGAATGTTTAGTGAACCGTGTTAATGGGATAAAGAGCGTATTAAGGCGAAAGAGCATCTGGAAGCTGTAAATTAGCTGGAATGAGGGGTGTGAATTCATTCGATTCAAGCGGTGAAGCGAGTGTTGTCAGTGCGCATTAGGAGGCATGGTACGAGAGTTTGATGCCTACGCAGACAGCTTGAGACTGTTTGTTGACAACGGGGTTACGTGCTGCTCACTCGATGGAGGGCATTGTTGTTGTATAGTGCTGGTGCTTCAGTTTGGGAAACCTTCAAGAATTCGCCAGAGTCTGGAGGTAAGGCAGGAGGCAGAGCTTAGCAGATGGATTTCTTGAGCACTGGACCTCGCTTCACTGTCCGGAAAATTGGAGTGATGACCAACAAAATAAGAGTGATGACTGTTTTTTCAACACTTTCCTCGTAACATTTTTACTCAGTTTTTTTGTGCAGAGCATTCATGAAACATGAAACATGAAAGATTAAAAAAGCAGAAGAACTTTTCCCCCATTTTCTCGACTTGGTGATATGAACATTGGCCAAGAATATTGGTTTACAAATACTTACTAGGATTTTTGCAGTACATTCTTGTTCATGAACAGGGCTATTGAACTTTTTCTGATAAGCACAGATTGCAATCACTGTCTACAATGCTTTACTATCAAGAATGTGACCACAGTACACTCTTTATCCCATTTCATTACTGATCCAAAAGGATCCTTTCATCAGAGCTAATTGGGCATGGCGGAATGGTTCCTTGCTGATATATTCATAACAGAGTTCCCTGAATGCCATTATCAAAGAAAGCATCTACTAATTGAGGCTCGGGACTTCAGGACCACCTTTCTGCATACAGTGCTTACAATGGAACCAATCATCAAAAACATTTTGCTCTTTATTTTGGGGATTCCACGCCAGTATACTACTTTCAAAAAATCTTTTATTCTTCAAATATTGCTTAAATGATAGGGATATTGGGAGTATGGTGCACACTGAAGGTAAAAGTGACTTGTGATTAGGCTGGTACATTGAGAAGATCCTCTACACTCATGCATGTGCACAGCAGCCAACTTTGTGTTCAAAGCAATACAAAGGTGAGCCCATAATAGTTTGAGATGAGCTTCGTTTTCATTCAATACTGATGGGAGATCCCTTCCACTTTGAATAACACATGGCAAAATACTGCTGATGTATATTCTCTGATCTCTGCCATCTAGTTTAAATTTCATGGTGTAGAGAAGCATTCAACGGGTAAGGAACACTATGTGCCCATTTGGTGAGAAATCTTAAGTGTAAGTTTAACTAAGTTATGTAATCTTGTGTAAATTGCAGCAACAAAGTATCAGGAAGGGGCAGTGACAATCAATGGCTTGATTGAACAATTAGAAGTATGTCATATTTCAAAATGTTTGTGCAGTGAGTTAAAAGTTTTGTTTGGATGATCGGTGATGAGAACCATGGACCTAACTAAATCTGAAGAAAGCATTTGACAGGATGTGGTAAACTTCTGTTATTGCATTAGGACAACGGCCATGCTTGACAGGCATGCTTTGTGTCACATGTTGATGTTAAGCCTTTTGTAAATCCTGTACAATTCTTGTTACCACATACAGCAATATACATTCCCATAATGCTTTGCTCCTCCGTTACCTTAGCAATTCTGTAGACACACTAACTTCCGGCGAATTTAAAATGCATATTCTGATATACTACGATATACTAGTAATTCATTATCTGCATTTCTTAATCTTGCACGATAGTTACAAATTTTGAAAAATAAACAAGCTGTTAGCATACCGTAAATCTCCGTGTATAAGACGCACCTTTTCCTGCCAAATTTTTTTTTGAAAGTCGGGGGTGCGTCTTATACACGGGTACAAATTTTTTTTTAAAGTTTTGATTTATGCCCCTCCACCTGGCACTGTGCCTGGCAATGTCCCCCAGCTCAGTCATACCACTCGGAAACTAGAACAACACTACCTGAATGTCCAGATTTCTGTTTGGACTTAGAGGAAAATTTGTCTGTCATCTTTAGTTTTAAAAACAAATGTTCATTATTCTGATAACTTCATTGTTACTATTATGTTTGAAATGTTCATTGTTCTGATACTTCATTCAACATTGTTATCCCCTCGCCCGACGAAGTCGGAGGGGATATAGAAACGCTGCTGTCCGTCCTTCCTTCCGTGCTTCCGTTCTTCCTTCCTTCCGTTCGTAACAAATTTGGTTTCCGATCGATAACTTCAGTAATGTTTGACAGATTTTAATGAAGTTTGATATGAAGGTACATGGCACCAAAATACAGTCTAAGTTCGATTTAGGAGTATGTAGGTCAAATGTCAAAGGTCATAGCTCATTAAATATGCAAACAAATACACATCTGGTTTCCGATCGAGAACTTTAGTAATGTTTGATGGATTTTCATGAAATTTGATATGAAGGTACATGGTGTCAAAATACAGGCTAAGTTCGATTTCGGAGTATGTAGGTCAAAGGTCATAGCTCATTAAATATGCGAATCTGGTTTCTGATCGATCAACTTTAGTAATGTTTGACGGATTTTAATGAAATTTTATATGAAGGTGCATGGTATCAAAACACAGCCTAAGTTTGATTTCGGAGTATGTAGGTCAAAGGTCATAGCTCATTAAATATGCGAATCTGGTTTCCGTTCGATAACTTGAATAATGTTTGACGGATTTTAATCAAATTTGATATGAAGGTACATGGAATCAAAACACAGCCTAAGTTCAATTTCCGAGTATGTAGGTCAAAGGTCATAGCTCATCAAATACGTGAATCTGGATTCTGATCGATAACTTTAGTAATGTTTGACGGATTTTAATGAAATTTGATATGAAGGTACATGTAAGTTCGATTTCCGAGTATGTAGGTCAAAGGTGAAAGGTCATAGCTCATTAAATATGCAAAAACACCTAATTATATATGTGAAAATGTGGTTAACTTCAATGCCTAGTAATATAATAGTATAGTCTGATGGAGGTAACTTGTTCTGACGTATATAGGCCATTTGTACCCTGCAAGGGGATGCTATGCTTTGTGTTGACTTTTCTAGTTACTATTATGTTTGAAATGTTCATTGTTCTGATACTTCATTCAACATTGTTACTATTATGTTTCAAATGTTCATTATTCTGATACTTTATTCAACATTGTTACTATTATGTTTGAAATCTTCATTATTCTGATACTTCATTCAACATTGTTACTATTATGTTTGAAATGTTCATTATTCTGATACTTCATTCAACATTGTTATTATTATTTGTGAAATGTTCATTATTCTGATAACTTTATTCAACATTGTTACTATTATTTGTGACAAGTTCACAAGCAAAAATTGGTGCCTCCAACTGCACCTCGCAGTAAAATGAAGGTCCTTCCCCGCGTGGGTTTTTGAACACGGACCTGGCTTGCTGCCTTCTTGACCCAAAAATAGGGGTGCGTCTTATACACAGAGATTTACGGTATCTTTAAATTAAAAGTAATATACCAGCATTGGCAAACGCAAGCTCTTGGAAAAATTCTCTTTGAAAAACTTATTATGCTGCAACACAAGTGGCTTCTTTTCCCAAGCCGTGATTGTGCACTATTGTGAGTAATATTTAAGAACTATGGAAAATCCACGGGATTGGGGGGGGGGGGGGTTGTAAATAGATATAAGTGCGAACGAAAATAAATTTTGATAATTTTTATTTCTTTTCTTTTGTACTTTTTATCCTTATTTTTATTTTCTACTCTTTTTATTAATATTTAATTCGTTAGAATTTGTTTATTTTCCATTTCATGTATCGTTTTGAATTGTTTTTTTTATTTGTACCATGTAATAAAACTTGAAAATTGGAAGAAAAAAGTGAAATTAGTAATTTGTAAATAAATTGATGCAAATATTTTACACTTTAACTTTTTTTACTTACGTTATTTATGATTATTGTTTTTCATTCATTCCTATCCTTATTCTCACTATCCCTTTCCTGTCCTCACTCCCATTTTTAGCTCATCCAGCCCGAAGGGCCCGATGAGCTTGTGCCGTGGCGTCCGTCCGTCCGTCCACAGTTTTCAAAATGCTTCTTCTTCGTTATTTTTCAACCGATTTTGATTCTGATTGTTTCATATGATAGGGCTAGGAGGGGGATATAAAACTTCTACACAGAATCGGGGATATAAAACTTCTACACAGAATCGTGAAATTCATTATCTATGCTAATTTATGCAAATTTATTCGAAATCACAAAAAATGCTTCTTCTCCTTCATTTCTCGACCGATTTTGATTTGGTTTGCTTTATCTGGTAGAGCTAACTTTAGTACACTAAACTTCTACACAGAATTTTAAAATTGTTCTCCATTAATTAATTAGGTATGGTAATTTATGCAAATTTATTCCAAAAATAACAAAAATTGCTTCTTCTCCCTCATTTCTTGACCGATTTTGATTTGGTTTGCCTTATCTGGTATAGATCGAAGATTTCTGTCTCTTTCGTTCGTTAGCCTCTGATTTGGGTAGGGTCGGCTCCTCTCTTTAGAGACAGAACCCGACCATAGCGATTGCATTGCAAACTACCACCTCCGTCCGGGTGATAAACTTATGCCCAAAATACTACATTTTACCCGATGCATATCCGATGCATTTATTATTGTTAATTTTAAACTGTTACTGCGCATGAAGGAAGTCGTCATCCATTGACAGTAACAGTTTAAAATACGGCTGCAAGAATTTCAACACGGAGCTCATTTTCTGCAATGAAAATCCGTAAAAAAGACCCTTAAACGCATCATACAGTCAATCTGGTAAGTGGAACCGATGTAGTTTAGCCTAGGCCTAATTAACAATAATAAATGCATCGGATATGCATCGGGTAAAATGTAGTATTTTGGGCATAAGTTTATCACCCGGACGGAGGTGGTAGTTTGCAATGCAATCGCTATGGTCGGGTTCTGTCTCTAAAGAGAGGAGCCGACCCTACCCAAATCAGAGGCTAACGAACGAAAGAGACAGAAATCTTCGGTCTATATCTGGTAGAGCTAAATTTGGAACACTTAACTTCTACACAGAATTTTGAGATTTTGCTCCATTGATTATTTATGGTACTTTATGCAAATTTATTCCAAAAATAATAAAAAAATCACAAAAAATGCTTCTTCTCCTTCATATTGTGACCGATTTTGATTTGATTTGCTTTATCTGGTAGAGCTAAATTTGGTTTACTAAAATTCTACACACAATGGGCTTTGGATACAATTCTTGTGAATAATAGGATGTGTGATCTGCCTCCAAGTTGCGGAGGTTGGCAACATCTTGCACTCAAGGCAAGCACAACATCCAACACACCTGAGTGCAAAATGGCTGAAAGATCATAATATTTAATTTTGTTTTAATTCATCAGTATTATGCATGCATTGTTTTCATTCTCTTGTTACCTCCTAATTCTTCAATTTGTTTAAATATTTTAACAATTTTCTCACACTAACTCGTTTTGTCCCTTACAAAATTGTTATTTTGCCATATTTTTCTGTTGACAATTTACTGACTATTTATACCTCTGTCCTTTTCTTATCATAATAAAAGGTGAGTATGTTTACATTAATCTCTTACTAAGTTCGAGTCCTCCTTGTCATAAAACTATATTTTTCAACCAATTTTCATTCCATTTCCTTTAGTTTCTATTTAATCTTGTACAGCTACCGGTCATTGAAATTATGTCCCTTCCAGGGCATCAAATTTTTATTTTTTGACCAGTTCAAAAGTGTACCACATAAAATTTACGATATTTGTTGTTGCGAGATGCGGATGAGCGCTACGTCATTGACGTTCTGGTTTACAAATATTGTTCTCATTTCACTCCCATTCTCAGTTTTGCTATTTTCACACATCTCTAATTTCAATTTAGTTCTACACTGAAAATGATATTAATCAGTGATGCATTCATATATTTTCCATTTTCTGCTTTCTCTCATTACTTTGAATGACAGTGACATTAATACTATTGATTTTCAAAGATTTTATAAATTATATAAGAAATGACAACATATTTATTCAAAACTTGTTCCAAATCAAAACATGGATAACAATTGTTTAATTTGGCTTAACATACACTATTTAAACTAAAAAGTTCTATTTAACAAAAGTATCATCAAAAAGATATTTTGCATGGATGATACAATTAACTTCAAAGAGGTGCTTTGATGTTCTCCATTGTGACCTGTTTTAATGAAATGAAAGTTTAATACATAGGCTACATGTATGAGATTCCAATTGAAATAAACATTGGGTATTCTTGAAAAATAAATTTGTTTGAGAGTAACCTCAGGTGTAATAAGCACTTGTTTTCTTTTTTGCCTTTATGGTATAATTATTGAAGTAATTATTGAGGGGAAAAGAAAAATCAATTTTGTTGATTCATATTTCATATATTAGAGTTAAAACAATTCAAACACTGGTAGTTCGTCAGTTAAAAATCATTTTCAGTTATTTGGAGTATGTTGAAGTTTCCTGAGTTGATTCGGTCTTGATCAATGTCGTCGAGCTGTTTTGGCTAAATCGGTGGATCTTTGAAATTTGAAAATATGTTGATTCTATTCTCCACACACAGTCTGTCGAGTACCGGTACTACACTGCAGCAGCACAGCATGACCAAACTGTTTGATTTTTGTATGAAATTTTTGCTGTGAAAAAATATACAAATTCTGTGAACCATGTAAAGACAATCAGATTCCAAGCTTCTACGTTTTTGGTCTATTATTTAAAAATAGATTGTGATTCATTGTATACTATGCGCTGTTTGGCCATGAAATGGCGCACCATAAACAGTTATGATCTCGATAATTACGATCTATTTGCGTTATTATTGTTGTGATTTTTATGAAAAGACCAATAAAGCAGAAGCTTGGATTATGATTATGTTGGCATGGTTCACAGAATTTGTATAATTATTTTCAAAGTAAAGATTTTACGCGAAAAATCGGACGGTTTGTGCCAGCTACATGTACATGTATGTAGCAGTCAGCTGCATCGACTGTGTGTGTGACGTGAGCGTACGCGTAGAATCAACATACGTTCTTGTCAGTTTGGCTGCTGCATGATACGCATATAGCAAGATGCCTAACACGGGTTAGGCCCAACCCGTTGCATCATGCATTTGCTACACCACATTACGTGAGTTGATCGTCATCTGCTGTGTATATCTCTGGCCTGCCTGTGCTTTTCCTTCAAAGCATATCATATAACAAGATGCCTAACACGGGGTAGGCCCAACCCGTTGCATCGTGCATTTGCTACACCACATTACGTGAGTTGATCGTTGTCTGCCGTGTATCTCTTTGATTACACAGAGGGCCCGTGCACGCCTTGCTGCCTCACTTGGGCGGGTTCATTGCCTACTTGCATGGACAAAGCCCACCGTGCCCTCGTCTGCTCATCCTCCCCGAGACCCCGAAACCACTTTTTACGACATCAGCGGCGATCACAGGGTTGACGTGGCACGCGGAATACGGGAGCGTGTCCGTGTGGAATTGTGTCACCGCTCCCATGCAACGGCGAAGGCGGGTACGGTCGAGGAAAGACGTTTTTGATGTCAGAAAAAGTACCCCCCACGACTACATTTTCTCATTCTTAGTCCTATTGACGGTGAAGTGTGAGCCCAATATTGTGTGGCGCGTTTTGACCGGAAGTTCATGCGACTACAAAATCTCGGCAAATTGGCTAGTAAAAATCGAGCGCCACTTACGTTGGCTTATTTTTATCTGTATGCAGTAGAGAGAATTCCATTCTCATTTCATTGTATGTGATCTCTTGTCTGTAACTTTGACCTATGTGCAGACCTACACGAACCGACTGCAATGCGATTCTTGAAGAAATAGCATTTATATTACAGTTCATTTATAACTATCTTCATTGCTGTTTACTTGAGGCTTTCTCCATTCTCACAAAATCAATGTAATCTATAATTGATGTACCGTAACAAACTTGTTCATGCACCTACATATAAAACTCTTCTTAGCTGGACAGTAGTATACTCTCAGTTGACCTTCAAGATGTTTACAATATTTAATCTTTGTATGTCATTGCTTATATCTTTCAGATCAATCTACAACATTGATATGACAGTTCCTTGCCGTCTGATGTTGGGGAGAGTTGAAGACCACAATGAATTCTCTTGCCAGCCCATGTAGACCAACCTCCAAGCCCACCATCATGGAATCCCCAGAGTCTCCACCACCTATGGATCAGCAAACCCTGGGATGTGAGCGGACGTACACTGATTCTGATGAACTCATCTCACCAATATTAGCTGCTGAGCCATATCACAGCTGTCTCTCTAGCAGCAATCTCATGCCGCCAGAACCTGACCTCTCCGAATCTGATTCCACTGGGGGTGAAGACACCGCAGGAATTGCTTTGGTTGACAGCAGCGGAAAAGCCCCTGTTGCGATGAGTGGTGAGGACTCTGGAGATATTGAAAGTGATGGTTCACCTCAGGCAGGCTTTGTCCAAACAAGTGAATCCCAGTGTGAGCAACCTGTCGCAGTTGATGAATCTGGTAACCCACATGAGGAGGAACTCCAACTTGAACCTTGTCATATTGACAACGAAGCTGAGATGGTTTCAGAGTATTCCTCAGAATCTTCCTGTGCAAATGCTCCAGCATGTTCAAATGCAGAAGCAGACAATGTTGGTAGTGAAAGCAGTTATCATAATAAGTATGTGCTGAGTATGAATGTTGTTTCATCAAATGAATTATCAGTTATAGAAGATGAGGAGCATGAAGTTTCTACTGAGGTCATTTTAGGAGAATCAGAGGAGAACTCTAGATTAGATGATGCTATGTCTAAATCTGTTGAAGTGATGAGCACTTTATCATCAAACAATCAAAATAATGATTCTGAAAATATTGTTTCATTTGATTTGCCACCTAAAACTCAATCAGTGGAAATTGACAGTCACATGGTACAGAAAAATGACAAAAATAGAGAAATTGGCTTTGTTGAGCAAACAATGACGCCAGCTGCTCACACCAGAAGTGATTCATCAAACGTTATAAATAGCAGTGAAATACCATCATGTGGTCACTCATCTTTTGCCATTCCAAATGTGATCTTTTGTGAAGAAAGCAGACCAGTTTTAGATGAGCAGGGAGACCCCCTAGTTAAGATAACTGGAAAGAATATGGAAGAAATGAAAATGGCACAGGATAACTCAAGTACTACAAGTCCAAGGAAGAAATCGGACAGTAGCAAAGACTCTTCATTGAATGATGATCAGGAGAAGGAAAGTGTTGATGATTCTGCAGAGGGTTTGGGGCCAAAGGATAGTGGTATTCCAACCAGTGTTGAAAACACAAATTCTTTCACTGCCACCACCCTTGTTAGCAAAACAAAACAAAGAAAGAAGTTCTCTCTCGATAACATGCTTGCCAGGGTAAACTATTCAAGCATTTCCTCAAATAGTCAAATTGCAGTACCACAGGAGAGCGAACAGAGTGGTCCAAGTAGCTCTCAGTCCCAGTCCAGGAGAAAAATTTTCAAACAAAAATCCCCTGCAGCTGTTACCAAACCATCCTTTCAAACCTCAGATATAGATGATTCACAGTCAGATGATGATGGTGATTTGTCTATGAGCCAACTGAATATCTCAGAAGATGCAAGTGCAACAGACTCTGAAGATGGCATTGAAGCACCAGAAACTGTCCTTTGCAAGCCAGTTAGCAGTATGCTGGGCAACAGCAGTAGCCAGAGGCGCAGAAATCCTAGTTCTCCCCGCATCGCTCCAGCAATTGAAAACATGCTGGATGAAGCTTCAGACATTACAGATTTCTGTGACATTGCAAATAAATTCTTTGATAGTGGGAAGGAAGAAATGAATGACCAAGAAAGTGCTTCTGCAGGGTCATCGCCAAATGAAGTGTGCCAGCAAACTTCTATTGAGGACAGGCATGAACCACCTACAGAACTTCCAAGACCTCTTCCTGATGTGCAGGAGAAACAACTGCAGCAAACAAATCAACTAATCCCTACTGTGCCTACTAGCCCTTCACCATCAGCTCCTCTGATACAAGACAACAGAGACAGCAGAGTCAGCAGAGTATACCAAATCCAGGGGAATCCTCCACAGCTAACCATCGCCCCTCCAGCAGGAGTCCAGCCAAATAGTGTTGTGGCAGCACCTGTCCCTGACAGTAGCACTGTAAAGGTGAGAATCTAATCACATTTCTCACCCCATTCCTGTATGTGTGTTACACAATCATGGTGCTCCCTTTGCTCTCGTTGGGTGGGTATATTGGTTTGATTGGTGGATGGACTGATTTCTAATTTACTCATTCGATGGCACCCCATTGGCAATTAGATAGTATGTGTTTATGATGGAATAACATAGGGTCAAAATATAGTGGATAAGCAATATTACATACACTTTCTATAATTATTATTTTTTAATTCTATTTTTTCTATTCTAGAATGTTGCTATGCCACCAGGAACACCATCGAATCAGAAGACTGTGCTGATGCTCCAAGGAGGCGATACTCTAAAGGTTGACATGCAAGGAAATCTCATCCTTTTCAACAGCCAGGGCAAGCAGACAGCATGTGTAAACAGTAGTTTGATCAATGGCATTGTGTTGTCAAAGACTGTCATCAAGGCTGCTGAGGAAGCTAGCAAAAGTACTGTCCCAGCTTCACCTGTAGCACCAAATACACCTGCCAGACCTCCCCTTACACAACCAGCACAGCAGCAACGGCCAGCTGAACAGCCAGCTGGACATCCCCCACCTCTTATTCCTGCACCTCAGCATCCTGCACCACACCCTGCACCACCAGTGGGAGACCAACAGGATCAGTGGCACATGTCCAATCCTGATGAAATCTCAATGGCATCAGAAGCTATGGTACGGCGAAACAGCACTGAGGGCTCCGACAATAGGACTTTCCCTCGTGGAACTGTACGGAGCATGATAGCTTCCAACAATTGGGTTCCTAACAGTGGTGTACCACCACCCCCTTCTAACCATGTTGTCCATGTACCTCAGGGCCAGTTCTCATCTGTCTTGCAAAAGGCTTTGATGCAGCAGCAAACATCACAACAACCAGTGCAGCACAAGTCTATTCTTGTCCAACAGTTACAGCAGCAACCTGGTAGTCATCCACAATATCAAATACAACCACACCCCAGTAGTCACCCTGAACAAAGTCAACCAAATACACAACAGGGATCTTTCTCACAAGCACACTATAATCAGCATTTTCAGCAAATTCCACCACAGCAGCTTCAGCTTCACCAGGTTCCACAGGCAGTCCAACTTGGGAATGAAAAGCCACGGACCAGAGTAGTTGCTCCAGTAAGCATTCCGCCAGTTGGCCTCAATCCACAAGCAACAATTTCTATTGCTCCTCGACCAACAAACTCAAGTGGAAATACACAACAGATCAAATTGTCTACGTATTTATCAGAATCCGACCAAGGCGGGAAGCTACATAATCTGCCAAACGTATTGAAACTATTGACCTCTGAGAAAAAAAATGAGAATTCTACTATTCCAGCAAACCAAAGTGCAGAGCATGTTCAAAGTGAGAGCAGTGAAGATGACAGGAGTGGAAATTTGGTCCCTCTGAACTCTGGGGGTTCAAGTCAGAGCCCAGGAGGGAGTGGGAGTTTGAAGCACTGTGAATTGTGCAACCGCCTATTCATAAAAGAAGAGTCATATGAGAAGCATCTACAGACCACTCCCGGACATTGGGAAATATGGAAGGAATTTCACCGTAAGAAGCAGCGAATGAAGTACATATGTACGCAGTGCAAGAAGATATTTGTGAATCGAGAAGCACTTCTGTCTCACAAAGAATACTACCACAACCAAACTAGAGTCATTAAGGGTAGATTCCTGGTACGTTGTCAACTGTGTCATCTGAAGTTTATGGATGACAGACAGTTAACAGCTCACTTGGACAAATGCCATATAGATGTCCAACTGCAGAATGACAAAGAAACAACTGAGAGTAATGAAATGCCTAGTGCAGGTAATATCAGCAACGTAGAAGACCCTTGTTGTAGCAACAGTTCATCATTGCCAATAACTATTAGTAATGGAATGAATTCAAACACTGAGATTATACATGCTTCATCATTTGGCAGGGATAGAGGCAGAGGAAGAGGTAGAGGACGAGGAAGAAGGATGTCCCTGAAGATAAGGGCAGAATATGGCAGCAGGAAGGCAGGAGAGCAGGCAAACAAAGTGAAAAGTGAGTATGGTGGCCGTATTAAAATTGAGTACATCAACGTGAATGCAAGAAGGGGTCCAGGCAGACCAAGACGAAGGAGTAGTGATGATGTACCCACCTTCATCATTTACAAAGACCCCAAGGCCACAACTACTGATCTTGTTGGAACCTACGGCAGATATGAAGCTGGTACATTGCGCCCATATAAGTGTAATCTCTGTCCAAAGAACTTTAACTCAACACATTGTCTCCTGGAACATATCAAAATACATGTCAAGCCATACTCATGTGGAGCATGTGGTTTGAAAGCATCACGTAAGGACAATGTGGCCAAGCACATTGAACTTGTTCATGGAGGTCCAAAGTATGTTCCAAAGAGACAGCCTAACACTCCTGAAAAGCCAGTCATGTCCAAACATAGGAGAAAGAAACTACTGAAGCGTTGGCGCAAACGGATGACCCGAGAAGCCGCTGAAGCAAGTGCAGGGGCCGATGGTGTAAACCAAGCAGATAGTTTTGAACCTATGGACATGGGGGACGGCACAGGTAGACTTGCATCCACAGAACAAGCTGAAACTGAAGGAAATGCTAGTCTTAAAGGAGAAGATATAGGGCAAGCTGGAGGAGAGGAAGGTGTTGATACAGAATCTGCCTGTATGCAAGGTAGAGAAGTTTGCAGTTTTGAAGATGCTGAAGATTCTGACATTGCCTCATTGCAAGATCAAGTGACAGTTACAGACATAGAATTTGTTGAAGATGGTGATGAACCAGTGGGAGATGATTATATTACCATTAGTGCTGAAGATAATAAGGAAAGCAATTGGAATGGAAGTGCAAGTGTGAATGATGATGAGCAAGGTGATTCAAGGTCCACAGAAGAGAGCTCAGATGATGTTATTGAGAAAACTGGAGATTCAGATAAACCAGATACAAAAATAGATGATGAATGTTCAGAAAATATTAGTAAAAATACATCTCTTCATAACAGCAATAACAATACAGAGGGTCAAAAAGAAGTTCCACATATTCTTGAGCAAAATGAAGAGGCACAGAAACCTGTTGAGGATCCACTTGCTCATGAAAATGAAAGAAAGGAGAAAGAAAAGATTGAAAGTAGAGGAGATGAAGAGTCGCCTTCTGAAGAGTTGCAGTCAGATGATATGTCAGTTGCAAGTGATGGCTTCATCCCGATTGAGGATGAGAATCCTCAAGGAAATTCAGACCAGGAACAAGGAAAGAATACAACATGTATTGAAAGATCAGATGGCACCGATTCACAGACTATAGCCCAGGAAAGCAGAACAGAACAGGACGCTGGTGTAGAGGATTCTGACGTACAGCTTGAACAATCAAAGTCTAGCATTAAGACTGTGGGCGATTTCTTGCTGGACATGTCCTGTGAAGACGTCACTGACTATCAAGATGATTTGCATCAGAAAAAGGAAAGTACAGAAAGCATAGATACATCAGGTGATGTTATTGAAGTAGCGGATGAGGATGATGAAGAAGGTGCTTGTAATGATGTCGAGCTAACGGACGATGCACAAACCATAAAATCTGAGAGAGAAAATCAGGATGACGATAATATGGTTATGCCGGTAATTGTATCGGTAGAATCACTGAGAGGAAAACCTGAAGCCATGAGCAATGAACCCCAAGAGAATCCAAACAGTTATCAACACCAGCAAATGGAGTACACCAAAGGGCAAGCTAGTGACTTCAGGATGCAAAGTACTACAATGGGAAATGCACATACTCAAAGATTTCCCCTCCCGCAGGCTCCACAATTTCAACTACATGGTGGGCAATATCCACCATCTAACATGCCTGAATCTGCTGTAATGCCACCAGGAATCCAAGGACAATTAGGGATGCATGTACAGCAGCCAGTGTTTTACAAACCAGATAATGCCATGGGAGGCAATGCCATAGGAAGCAATCCTTACATCAGTGCTTTGAAGCAGCAGGCTTCTTCCATTCATGTAGCGCTGGGTCTCCCTCAGTACCCAGGTATGATGCAGCAGCAGATTCCACACAATGTGCCATCTCAGCAGCCAGTATTCATCCAGCCAGAAACAGCTAGCAGAGTTCAGATGAACCCAAACCTGAATCCCATGGGCCTAGCATCAGCAGTGACACAAGGAATGCGTTTCAATACTCCACATATGAACATGCCAAACCGTGCAGCAACGTCTCTTCCTCAACCAAGTGTTGGAGCACAAGGGTCACAGATATCCCTGACAGCCATGCAACAACTTCAACAGCAGTATGCCCTGAAACAACATCAGCAGCAGGAACAGCAACAACTTCAACAGCAGCAACTTCAACAACAAAAACAGCAACAAGAACAACTTGCCAAACAACACCAACAGTGGGCCACTCATCAGTTGATGATGCGAGCTCAGTACAGCCAACAAGGACTCAAGCAGGGTATGGTGCATAACATTACGAACATGCCTGGTCAGGTGAGACCGAGCCAGATATCACAACGATTTGTACAACCAACACCCCATCCTCATTCAGTAAGCGCAGCTAATCTTCTGCTTTCGTCTCATCAGGGTGATAGCAAGCCTCATCATTATCCAGGACAGGGGTTTGAAAATAGAGAGAACAAGCAATCGGGAAGTCCAGCACACCATCAGCATTCTGAGTCTGTGATTAACAATAGTAGTGGACAGATTTCGAAGAGACCCAGCACCTCATCGTCATCTACACTACAACCAAATGTGATCAAACCAAATATGGGTCAACAAAGCGATTCATCAGATTCATCAAACGTATCTCAAGAAAGTCCAGATATTCTCACAGTAGTAGCACGTAGTATGATGGACAAATCACCTCCAAATGCTGAAGTGAGACCTGTAATCTCCTCAAGGCCATCTGAGAGCAGCTCGCCTTCTGGATCAGTTGGCATAACGTCCAATGATGAGGTAATAGGTGGGCTTCAGTCACCACCTGCTGGTAGCATAGCATCAGATCATTCAGCTTCCAGACCTCACCAGAAGGCCAAGTCCCCACGAAGTCCGAGATCTCCAAGAGCAAAAGCATTCCAGTATAAATTAGATCCAGAGCGTCCATTCATCTGTCACATATGTGGGAAAGGCTTCAAGCGTAGAAACAACCTGACTGATCATGTGCGAACTCACACTAGACCGTATAAATGTGGGGAGTGCTCCTTTGATACCATCCGATGGCAATACCTGGCTGAGCACATGAAAAAAGCCCATGGTTTTTCGGGAGATGCTAAAGACCTGGAGATGCTGTTTAAGTCTTCTTCCAAGAAACTCATTCCCACTGACCGTATACCAGCTGCCAGCCTGACACCCGCAAAGGGTGTTGTAATATCAAACCTTCCTGTGGCGCCAACTATGATTGGGAGTGATCTTTCCAGAACTACACCTGTGCAAACTTCCCTAGACTATGATCTTGATCTAGTTGATTTCTTTGGAAAAGATTCAGAATGTGAATCAGGGAAATCGGGGAAAGCTCAAAATGAAAGTCCCAAATGCACTCCAACTCAAACTACGAGAGTAATTCCTACAGGGGAAGGCAATGGCTCTACTGAAGAAAGTCAAGCAAACAATGATGTAGAGTTGGCCAGACCTGAGGGTAAAACGGGATTGGCAAGTTCTGGGGAAGTTGCAGAAAACTCTGTTGTATTGGTACCCCAAATTTCAGAAGTGACACCTGAACCAGCTCCTCAACCAGATAACACTGATTTAGTGACTGTACAACCTATTGCTCCAGAAGAGGCTTCTACCTCCCTGGCTAGTGGAGAGTATGACTTGTCACAGGAAGAGCCAGAACAAGATCTCCATTTCCAAGATGATGATGAAGATGAGGACTATTCTCCAGTGCCTAGAAAGAAATCGAAGTTCACTCGAAAGAAGCGTTTCCACAAGCGATGGGCTGCAAAGAACGTTATTGCAAAGTACATAGGCAGGGGTAGAGGTAGGCCAAGGAAACGTCCACTGCCACAGATGACAGAGGCCACAGTCATAACACCTGCTACTGGGGATAATGTGGTGGAAGCCCCTGTAGATTATACTGTGGTGGAAGTGCCCATAGATGCTTCTGTTACCAGCATTAGTTCTGCCATTGACCCATCAAGCTCCAGTGACCAAGGAGCACTACCAGATACACCAGACGATGCATCTCTCCCACCAGCTGTAGAGCTTGATTCTCCAGCAATGCTTGCTACTACATCCACACCTACTGCCCCTGCCCAAAATGAATCCATCCTTAGTGAGCTATCAGAAGATGAACTACTCTTCACACCTAGTGGCCGGCCAAAACGCCGTACAGGCAATTACAACCCTGGTCATGTTGAACAGAAGAACAATGATGAACTAGGCCAGGGGCAGGTGAAGCCAGAGCCACCACATCAGCCACAGTCACAGGAGCAGCATGCACAGGTAGTCAGTCTGTCCCCGGTCAAGAGGGGAAGAGGACGCCCACCAAAGCATCCAATGAAAGGCGATCTTGTGATGCGCATCCGCATGAAATCTGGATCAGAAGAAGAGCCTCAAACTCAACCACCGGTTGTCAACGGGGATGAGATTGTCAAGGTAGATGGCCGGAAGAGGAAGCGCAACTCTGATCACTCATCGCACCTTCTCCTCAATCCAAAAGGAGGTATTCAGTTGTCGGAGTATTTCAAGATCACCAAGGATCCTGCTCGCCCATTCTGTTGTACTATTGAGAACTGCACAAAGAACTTTAAGAGCAAGCAGCACATGAGGGAACATCTCTTTACCCACCTCAAGCCCTATAGATGTGACCACTGTGGCCAAGGTTTTGCCCGTACAGACTACCTGGCCTTCCACATGAAAGAAGATCATGGTGTTTATCCAACCAAAGAACAACTCTTTGCAAAGAGGAAACTTGCCAATGCCAGAGCAACTTCCTCTAGGTATCGTGCCAATTGCAAAGATAAAAAGAGACAAATGTTACACGAAAATGTAATGATGGGAAATGGATAGGAGTAGCATCTTTATTCATGATACAAAGCACTTCAACTTTAATACTTTCAGAATATAGAATCTGCATTTCAAGATTGGGGAGAAAAATATTTTAGATTATGTAATATTGATATTTGATATTAAAAGACATTTACAATCAACATTAAGACATTTAGCAATGAATGGTCTACAGTTTGATAATACTGTCTTTGGTGAATATACTAGTATGGAATCTTTGCCTATCTGAAGTGATAAGCCTCTGCATTTTCATGTCGTAATCATCAAGTCCTGAAAGTCAAAGGTACTATTTAACATTTAGACAGGGTCGAAAATCAATTCTGTTGTTGTATAATCTGTCTTAAAGAGTTGGTAATAGAATACTTGAAAGTTTTGTGAAACATGCAACATATTCATTTTCAGTGGGAAAAAAATCAATTTGTACTATAGTTTGAAAAACTCAAAATTCTAGATATGGGTGGTTTCAAAGAATAAGAAGTGTAGCAGCGGAAATGTTAATTCTGCTTCCCCAGCCTACCATGGATCTAACTGCATGCACTAATGATATGAACACAATCTGAAAAGTATTTTTCTGCTTCTTCTTGTGAGAATTGTGGTACAATCTCCTTCATTCGTCTCCTTCAGCTTTGTCAGTCACCTTTCTCAGCCCTTTAAGAGAATCAACTTGTGCTTCCTGCCTACAGGTACATGTATGTCTCCATGCTAAAGTGTAGTCTCGTGAAGATGTAGTTTATCTGGCAAAACATTTTGCATAATACAGTGAAACGTGCTTTAGCGACCACCTATCTATAAAGACCACATACTTCGATTCCCTTGAAATTTGTTTCCTATTGGAACCTAGCGCGACCTGTCTTCAAAGACTTCTCTTCTCGTCTCCCTTGAGTGGTCTTTATGTACAGGTTTCAATGTATAAAAATTGTTGTGCCTAGCAGAAGGGCATGAACAGATTATATTTATGTCAAATTTCTAATAATCTAGGATAAGATATCTTCCATAGACGAAGTCCAAGAACAGTAAAAAATTTGGGAATTAGATTTTCTCAAAATGTACATCTTTTGTTCATTCTTCCATTCATGCCCATCTATCAGGCATGAAACAAAATAATTAACTTTAGAAAAAAACAATGATGAATGTAAATATGATAATGAAACGATGCATGTATAAAGGCATGGGGCTTTCCACCTTGTTTCCTGTTGCAGAAAAGTATGTGATATAGAGGAAACTATATATTGTCTGATTGAAGCCAGAAGGGCATTAATTCATCTCATATCATTTTAAACAGAGCTAACACCCTTTTGGTTCCAAACAGACGAGTTATTCTAGTGACTTAAACTTTGTACATGTAGCTCTCAACTCATGACTGTTATTTGAATTGCTGTTTATGTGACAACTTGGAAAGTATTTGGGAGAAATGCTTTGTGATATGTTTCATTTATAAACTCCACTGCACACTATACAATCTTCCTGTGATCCTATTTTCAAAGAAATGGTAATTATATTAGATGGAATTCTAAACGAATGTCATCTCCCTGATTAAGGTTGTGGAGATGTTGTGGTATAGTGGTTCATAGGGGCAGCACCAGGAGCGTCACAACGTGACGGACATGTGCGCTATATAAGAAGCCACCATTATTATTATTATTCACGATTCTCAATTAAAGGGTTAGAGTTTAGTCCCAGGCCAGAACTTGCATCTTTTGGCAAGACCTTAATCCACATTTGCCACTCTCCTCCCAGATGTTAAATGGGTACCGGCAAGATTTATTCCTTGCGATGCACTGTGCTTTGATCTGATTACGGCTCCCAGTGTAATAACATTTTTAGAAGCAGATAGGGAGGCTATATCATAATGTGATATACAAGAACAGTTTATTTTTATTATCATTATTATAATGGTAAGAAGACTATTAACAGCCTGAATTTTATTGCATTTAAACTTGTCTAGTCAGAATAAAAGCAAAAACGGCTTCAAATCGTACCTCGGACTACTGATCCTACATGTACTTCACCAAGATATGGGCCGATTTAGCTTTTCTTCATTCAAGGAAGTATGAAATCCCTCAAAATTTAGATTTAATTTATCATAGTATTCAGATCCTTAGTCATTATAATTTTACAAGTTTGAATGTTCATATCACATACTATTGCAAACTCTTCCAAAACTGGACAGAGTCAGGTTAGTGGGCTTAAAGCAGTATGGTTTGAATACATGTAATACACAAACAACCACATACAAGTCTATGATACATAATTTCTTGATTTCTGAAAAATAGTAATTGCAATGAAAATCTGAGGGCTTTACATAATTTTCCTCTATTGAACATGTCATATACATGTACATATATATGTATGATTTTTGTTAAATGCTGCATTAATTGAGTTCTCCCGTAATTGCTGACTTCTTTTGAAAGATTTTCATTATGCATTGTAGAAACTAAGGAAAGGTAAAATAAAGTATACATGTTTATCAGAGGTAGGAGAAGGATACTGATTCTTTTGTGAACTTTGGGTATTTTAACAAAAGTCGGTCTTGCCCTAATCAATTTTTTGACGAAAAAAACAATTTACGAGTTTTTCAAACAGCATGGAATATCAATTAGTAAAATCTAGCTTATGTAAAGACTTCTATAAAGAAGTATGCAGGGAGACACTAGGGACATTCTTGGAGCAAGTGTTTTTGCTGACTTTCCAAAAAATATGAAATTGACTTACGCAAGTTTGATTGTACGATCACAGTGCATTTCTTTATTTGCTTTCAGTTGGGGGAGAACGAAGTAAATACTGTATTTTAGTCTTGAAAATAGCAAAAATCTGTTCAATTCTTATGCTAGTTGTATGATAAAGTTGATTTTTTGGTTGTTAAATGGAACTTGTGCATACTACTTGAACCATTTCATGCAACTGCTTGTTACTCCTTCCTTTCGGAACTTTAGGCTGATACTTTTGGGGGGGTATACAAGTTTTATTTGATAATCAGATACATGTATCTTTTGTTGAGAGACCATGTAACTTTAAGGTTTCTCCAGGGGTGTTTCATCAATCCTTAAACACGATCTGCTAATTAATAAAACACCCTTGATTGACATTGATTTCAATGCAATTATGTGAAAAATTATGAACATGTTCTGTGTGAATGTATTCAAATTATGGTGGACGCAAAACATCTTTTGTATTTCTATGTACATTATACACTTTCAATTGGAATTATTATGTCATTATTTGTGTCCTTTTGTAAATATTTTTTTTGAAATATTGGATTTTAGAGGGTATCTTGTCAAATTTCTAAGCTTTGTACACCGGTACTGATTTTTCATTACCATCATTCATTCTTTTTAAAAACTCAATACATTTTTTTACGTTATTTTCATTCTTGTTGATTTACACATGACTTGTATGTGCATAATGTGCCTTGAACAAATTTTATGATGTTAGGTGTTAAAAAGTCAGGCAAAAGTGCTCTTTCAATACATTATAAACTTTTGATGATAGAATGGTGGCACCATATTAATCAGCATGACCATGGGGTTATTTTCTATGACTATGGGTGAAGATGTTAAAATGTTATGTCCTGAAGATTAATTTATTTTTCTCAAGTTATTGTGATTATTGATCATTCTCCCATTTTGAAAACGGGTGCTAGATATGTATACATAAAAATTAAAATATTGATAGTTTGTTTAATTTTAGGGAGGAGTTTTGACGAATGCATGTATATTCATACTGCTTTTTTGTTCTCTCAAGTACATGTAATAGATAAAAGTGTTTTTAATGAAAAGATTTACCTGTAGAGGAAAATTGTATTAAGATGGTGCCAATGAAAATTGAGTGCATTTCAGAACATTTAAATGCTCAACTTTTGGCTCTACTTGCCATAATTACAAATGCACCCAGGCAGTCTCCACTGGTAATTTCAGTATGTATTGTCATAATCTGTAATAATAAGAAATCTTGCATTTTGTAGCTTCCATTGTTATACGTACGTTTCCTAGTCATTGTCAAAGTTTCAACTTGCATATTTCTTAGTGGATAGAATGATTGTGACTTTCTTGGCCTTTATTGAAGTTCACTGTTGCCCTATTATGTCTTTTTTATATGCACGAACAGTTACTATTTTATTCAAAGAAAGATAGAAACTCTATGTACATGTATCTATTGTATATTGTAGATGTTGGAGCTCAAAAATGTTTTCTTGTTAGACAGAAGAGAGAAGGAAAAAACTTTTTATATTAAAAGAACAAAATAAGCACAAATTATGAATGATTTAAAGATTTGTATTAAGATTATTCATCTTGTCTGTGTACTTCACTTTTCACTCACTATTTCATCTACTTACTTCAAATAAAACACATTTGATAAAGATTAATTAATAATCAAAGGGCAATCCAACCCTTTTAATAAATTCTGAAAGTGTTTCAAATATGAGATCGCTGTTTTAGGGTTAATAATCCCAAATTATTTTCATTACTTACATCTAGCCATGGTCGCTTCAAACTACATGTATCTGTCATGCATGACAAATCCCTTATTTCCACAGTTTATACATTTAATATCTGTAATAACTCCACAATAGTACCTTGGACTTGATTAAATATATATTCCTATATACAGTACATACACTTGATTACACTCGTTAAGAATTATCAGAATGTACACATAACATGCAAATCTACTAGCTGTATCAAACTACCAATCAATATTTGTATAGCCAACTTCATTTCTGCTTCAAAATCGTCGCACCCAATTCCATTCTTCACCCTATTGCACCATTACTTGCATCTTAATACATATTCAATTTCAACTGGGTGCCACTAAATGCTTCTTCTATTGGTGCCTTGGGGAGCTCAATAAACTCAATAGGTCTTTAAAACCTACAACCATTTTTCTATCTTGACAGTTATATAAATGCGCATGTATGTTAATGTTAACGCATCAGAGGGCAATCCAACCATTGTTGTAATAAGTACATTTGTAAGAAAGCAGAAAAATAAGAAACAAAATGGCAAAAGTTTGAAATGCTGTATAAGCTGATATTTTCGCGAATGACGGGCTAAGAGACATTTTCAAGAGAATAGCACACAGAATTATGGGCATGACGTATCCACATACAGACTCGGTATACATGTAAGCATTGTTCGGTACGAGGTTACGTGCCTGCGTTGTGGAATCTGGGCAATATATGCGCGGGGCGGGAGGCGACAGCATTACGAACAGGATGTAAGCAGTTAGGCAAATGGCGCTGGCGATCAAGATTCGAGAGGGCGCAAGCACACAATTTTTTGCTGATATTTTCGCGCTCCGGAATGATGAGGTGGCAATATTTTTGCGTGTTGATAAATTTGCGATAAAATGCAATTCGCGAAAATAAAACCCTGGCGAAAATAACAGCTTATACTGTACATGTACATCGGATCAATAATAAGAAAGGTATGAATGTTTGAAAAATGAGATCACCAAGTCTATGCGAATCTGGAAGTGGCAGTTTGGTCATTGGATTGTGACTTAGTCGCGGATAACTCTCCCGTTCGTCGTGTACAAAAGTATAATCTCATCAGTGCCTCCTCCCATGAAAAAATATATTATGGAGAGCATATTATTATACATCCTCTAAAGAGAATAGACACTCCTTTGTCATATTTTTTTTTGAAAAGGTGAAAATTTAGTCATTTTGTGTGTTTGAACAAAAGGGAAATTTGACTACTAGTCCACTACATCGCAGCAAATTTGAAGAGCCCATACCTAGAGAATGCAACTTTAAAAATTCATCATTTCATTCAATTTTTCATCAGTCTACTTCTATGATTTTTCTGCTTTTCTCTACAGTAGTTTGCTATCAAGGTTGCATTTACCTTTAAGTTCATTACTCTTTGTGTAAAAATGGCATTATTCACTGAATGTCCCATTAAAGCCTAGTGACTATTCTACAGAAATTTGAATTTACAGATACATTAAGATTACAAAATTGAATTCCAGATCATACTACCAATATAATATTTGTATACATGTATGCCACATAAATAGCACATGGTCACACATTATCTATGTAATGCTCAAGATATAAAGAAGTAGAAACATACATGTATAATCCATATCATCTACCGAGACCCACAAGGGCATTAATTCTATAAAAGAACATACTTAATGCCCTTCTGGCTCTAAACAGGTGGTATGTTCAATACCTAATTTACAGGGTCTATAACCTCTAGCCAATTGGATATAATATCAATATTTCAAATACACGTGTACTAACTAATACAAGGCAAGTAATATCACATAATCACATTAGCAACAAAAGCAACTACATGTACATGTACAAATTAATATATGAAACTTGAAAAATAAATGGAGAATGATTACAGAGCAGCAATCGGTGCTTTGATTATATGGCTATTCTATGACCATAGCAAATCCTTAAAATGCACCTTCTGTGTACTAAATAAATTTTGCATAATGAAGTACAAACCCTGGTACTACAAATTTTCCCAAATTATCAACTGAGCTACAGTCGTAACTTCCATTGAAAGTCGGGGCCCAAGTGCAATTCGGAGCTCACACGCTACATACATGTAGATGAGCCAAGTAGTACAGTGTGTATTATAAAAACATAATGGATTTTTTTTTTGTTACAATATAAAAGCTAGCTCTCTAGGTATATTTTGCCTTCATTTGAAAGGAAAAAGAAAGTCTAATTTTGTTAAGTCTGGCTAAGTCTTGACACCACTACGTAAGTTGCAGTAGTCCTTGAAAAGGCTGGTGTCATTCACAGCTTTGGTTTTACAGCATCCACAACCATGGCTTCAATGGTCTATGTAGAGACTTTGTTTATTCATGGCTTGGTCTCACAGCATCCTTGCACCACAACCTCAGCTCCAGGAGGGTCTTGTTGAGAGAGGTTGTCCATTCAACCCGATCTTCTTTGGTGTCTGCTGACAAGAGATGTCTGCTCAACAAAGGATAAAGATACAGAGAAGAAAGGGGGAGGAACAGACCAGGAGGGGATATATGGGTAAGAAAGAGAGGGGGCGAGGGGGGAGATGGGGTAAGAAAGATACAATGAAGGGTGGGGTAAGTGAGATGTGGAGTAATAGTGTTGCAAAGATGGGTGGGGAAAAGGGGGGATATAAACAATAGGGTCAGGTTACAGAAAATGGTGAGAATTAAATAATCTTAATAAAATTTCAGGAACATAAAAAAAAAAATCCAGTCCCAACAGATTCGACTTGTACCGAGTTAACTTTGGAATTGGGGCATCCCATGTGCAAAACCAAGTCAGAGCACCGTTACTTGTCAAAAACTAATTGGAAAATATCTAAATATAGAATGAATTTGGCCAATAAGGGTAAACTGAGCCTTTCATCATGAACACCAGTTCATCAGAGAACAATAAAGTGAAATGTTTGGAAAAGTTTCTTTGGATTCAAACAAGAATATTATGGTAGTTCAGTTTCCTTAAGCAAAGTAGAGCACAATAATACCTTTGCTTTCTAAACATCTTGGATATTATCACAGCCTCCAGGCTTAAAATAAGAACTCACTTTGTGATGGTGTACGAGTTGGTGTGTTTAGAGACCAGGGTATCCCTGTCTGACTTGCTGGCGGGTCGGCTGGTCTGGAGCTCAAAGGTGTTAGGTCTGGCACAGTGGATACGAGAGATGAGCTTCACCTCCCTGGTGATACATGCCTTCAGGTCTATTGTACCGATGGGTGGCTGGTGGGAGAAAAACAGGAGTTGTTGGCTTTAGCTAGAAAGACATTATTACCACAATTAATGTCCTTGGGCAGTATTCTGAAAATTCTTGCAACTTTTCTTGTATCTTTCCTCTCATTTCTCTACCCCGTGCTCAAATGTTGTGCGCCCAGTGCATGTAAAGGAGATACAAATCTGTTTTAAATTTAACAATGCTCACCAGATAATACTTTAATATAATATGTATTCTGAAAATTCTTGTTATTTCTTTTATCTTTTCTTCCATGATACATGTAATTACAAAACTATTTACAACAGGGTAGAGGGTGTTGTATATCATGATGGTGGCTATTTTTCTAGCTCGGCATCGGCAGTACATGCTCGAGCAACAAGGAGGATATGTCAGTGTGACTTAGATCAAGATCTTGCAGAGGAATCATTTTCAAAAAATCAAGACTGGTGATTTCACATCAATATGTGATTACATCAAGTTTTGATTTGTAAGGTCTAAAATAATTGGGGGTGTCAAAGTTGGCGGAGCTTCCAGAGATAATAGACTGCTAAGACAATTTTCAGACTACCAACTTACAAGAATGTTAGCACTCTATTATCTCTCGAAGATACAACAAAACTTTTCAGGATACCACACCTGCCTCTGAACTACAGTAACTGTAAGGCTTAGTTTTCTACATGAGGGAATACAAATTTCTATGTAACACAGTCATACTCCTCTCCAAAATCGTTTGCTCAGTCTTAATCAGCCTTTTTCTCAATGACAAAATGTTCTCATCATCATTATCATCATTGCTCTCTCTTTTTTTTTAAATTCATAATATACAGATTTTTATATCCTCAAATCATCCAAATCATTTCATTGTTACAATTTCTAAAAAGTAACATTACCATCACAAACACAGAGTCATTTGTCAGCAGAGTACTGGGTCATTTTCACTTTCCTCTTAACCAGTCCTATCATAAAATCATCATCTATTATAACCATCATTACTCAGCCTCGGGTAGATTGGTCTAGCGGTACGTTCACATGGTCAGCTCCCTGTCTTCGCCTACAAACTGGCTCAGGCGAACCCCAGTTCGAAACCGAGTCACCTCTTTTGGCCCCCAAACGTAAATGATCATATCTAATTGATACAGTAGTAGTAGTAGTAGCTGTCTGTCGCGAAGCGACAATGACCGCCTTCACTTTCACTTTACAGCTGTTCTCCATACAGCTCGCTGGCCTGCAGCAGTTGTCCAAGTCTTGATTTCGATTTGCCTTCGCTTAAGGTTCCGCTCGACTGTGTCCTTGTAGCGAAGCCATGGTCGACCAATCCCTCTTTCGCCAGCGGGTAGTTGCGAGAATAGTATTTGCTTTGGTAACCTCTCAGAGGGCATCCTGATGACATGGCCTGCTTGGAGCGAGGGTGCATCCAGGTGGTTTTGTGTTCTTCCCTCTGCTTGAACACGGTGTTTGTCAGTAGGAGTTCGAACTCAGAGCACAACGCTAGAAGTAGCTCACCGTTTGTGTTGCAGTTACCAATTCCGTGCCTGCCAATCACTGTCTGCCATTTCTCATAGTCACGTCCTACCCGGGCATTGAAGTCTCCCATCAATATCAGCTTGTCAGTCCAGGGGGTGTCCCGCAACGTTTGTCTAAGCTGATTGTAGAAGTTCTCCTTTGTTTCATCCGAACTCGTCATGGTTGGTGCGTATACACTGATGAGAGTAGCATTTCCCTTCTTCGTCAGTGGTACCGTCATTGTCATAATTCTATCATTAACCGCTTTGGGCATTTCTGTGAGCTTCGCTAAGATCTCTTTTCTGATGGCGAATCCCACTCCAGCCTCTCGTCGTACCCCGTCCGGCTTGCCGCTCCAAAAGAATGTGTAGCCCATGTCATCGAGCCTTCCTGACTCGGAGAAACGTGTTTCACTCAGAGCAGCAATGTCAATTCTGTATTTCTCCAGCTCCATGGCTACAAGGGCAGTCCTTCTCTCTGGCCTGCCAGTTCCCTCCCGATCGAGGAGTGTCCTGACATTCCACTGTCCAAACGTCATTGTAGTTATTCCGCTGGTGTCGTCTTTTTGTTTTTGTTGTTTGTTTCCTAGCATACTTGGCAGTGTCGACGGAAGACCTGATCTAACAGCGCGGTCCTTGTTAACCCGGAAGGCGACCGAACCGGTATGAAGTTTCATACTGTTGTGCATATAATCATGAAGGCTGCTTGCAAAGGTGGGTAAGTACCGGTAGCTCTTGCAAGTTACTAACGGCACTCTCTCGGGGAACTGGTGGCAGTTCTACACTGGCGAGGCCAAGCCAGGACGAGTGTGAACCACTAGATCCTGCAGTGACTGGTCGAAGGATGTCGGGAGTTCCGTATCGTCAATCGCCCTCAAAGCTGTCACGGTGGCATGATTTTCTGTTAGGGTTTGCTCCCTTAGCCTTAATTAGATTCTAAAGAGAACCTGAACCACAAGGCAGTGGTTACAACTAAGGATGGCAATAACAATTAACATTAAAAGAATGAGGCGATTATAATTACTCTTATGCTAAGAGTACTAATTGAACACAACCAAATATTACATTTTAAGTACTTTATTGATTATGTCTAATCAGTGCTGTGATAAAAATAATAGAATAAATAATATAATAGAGAAACAAAGATTTTTTCTCGAAAGAAATGCACGAATATTAAGAAGATTGAGGGCAGATCGAATGACCTTAAAATATCAAAATATTTTGATTAATAAATTGATGAACAAATTATATTATGTATCAATTGATTTGGTTGATCCAGTTCGATGGCACAAACACGACACTACTGGACAGAGATCCTAACACTAATTACAGAGCTTGGTCTTGTTGCTCTGTTCGCCAGCAGTTTGAGGATATGGAATCCCGCGGCACATTACTCACAAGAGCTCTAACAATCCAAGCTTATACAAAACCTATAATAAGTAATTTTGTGCCTGTACCACCCACCTGATCGATCTACGAAAAAATACATATATTAAACAAAGAACAACAACAAAAATCGAAACATCCACATTCACATTCAAGATTGATACAGTACGTCTATAAAAACCCAATTACACACACACACTCACTCGTCTCTTTCGATGTAATCTTCTTGCTCTCACCTTTTTCTTCTCATCACCAGGATACTTCCAGAAGGACAGGTTTCCGCCATGTAGGACACACCATCTCCTATGCCACATACCCAGTCCGCTGCAGTCATCAAACATTGTCAGGAAACCCTCTGCATGGGTCTGGCTGTCTGTGTGACATGACATCATCATATGAATGGCGCCCTCTAGAGGTGATAGGAAAGGAACCTACAGGAAGGAAAGACACATTAACTAGATGGAACTTCAACTGCGCGCAGTCAAAAATGATGCCTCCGTCATAGAGCGATTTTACAAACCAAAACGGAAGCAATTTTTTTTACTTAAGTTTGATAGTAATCCATTAACGGGTTCTCAGAATATCGTGATTACAAGCTATTTTTCATATACATGGCTCTGCAAGATAAATTCCTGTCCTGAGTTTGATAGTAATCCATCTGTCGGTTCTAATTATAATGCATTCCCAAGTTATTTATATGCATACATAATGAGCCCCATGACCTTTGACCTTTGATCTCATGACCCTAAAATCTAATCAGTTCATTGGCTCTGAAAGATACATAAACATGTCCTGAGTTTGATGGTAATCTGTCTATCGGTTCTCAAGATAATGCGATCACAAACTATTTTTTAATACATAAAAAAGCCCCACGACTTTTGACCTTCGACCCCATGACCCTAAAATTTAATCAGTTCATTTGCTCTGCAAGATACATACATGTTTTGAGTTTGATGGTAATATGTCCACCTGTTCTAATGATAGTGTATTCACAAGCTGTTTTTGCATACATAATGAGCCCTGTGACCTTTGACCTTTAACCTCGTGACCCCAAAATCTAATCAGTTCATTGGCTCTGCAAGATACATACATGCCCAAGTATGGCGGAATCCATCAATCGATTCTTGAGATAATGCGATCACGAGCTACTTTTGCATACATAATAAGCCCTGTGACCTTTGACCTTGTGACCCCAAAATCTAATCAATTTATTGGCTTTGCAAGATACATACATGCCCCAAGTATGGCGGGAATCCATCAATCGATTCTTGAGATAATGCGATCACGAGCTACTTTTGCATACATAATAAGCCCTTTGACCTTTGACCTTGTGACCCCAAAATCTAATCAATTTATTGGCTTTGCAAGATACATACATGACCCAAGTTTGGCGGTAATTCATCAATCGGTTCTTGAGATAACGCGATCACAAGCTATTTTTGCATACATAATGAGCCATGTGACCTTTGACCTTTGACCTTGTGACCCCAAAATCTAATCAGTTCATTAGCTCTGCAAGATACATACATGACCCAAGTTTGGCGGTAATCCATCAACCGGTTCTTGAGATAACACGATCACGAGAACGGGACGTACGTGCGGGACGTACGTACGGACGGACGGACAACCAGAAAACATAATGCCTCCGGCTACTTTGTAACGGAGGCATAAAAATATTGATCAAAGAGTTTTATTCATTGGTGATATTTGTGCGCTTAGAAACGCCTGTATAAAGCGCCCTATAAATTATTATTATCAGAGATTCTCTCTCTGAAAATAAAAATGAAATCATGGGAGTGCTCATGTATGCAATCATAGCAGGAGTAGGGATGGTAGTTAATCTCATAAAAAAGTTCTATTTCTAGAAGTTGGAGAATAGCCCAATTCACAACTGTGTTCAAATTCATTGAGATTTCTCTGCTAGACTAGTTACAAACTATTCACCTATGATTAGGTATCTTTCAATATTCAAAATGCAGGTTGAATACATTGATTTTTACTACAGATCAGCAGAGCTGCCAAACTGTCACTTTAAAAGAAAAGTAAAATTGTGCTTCAAAAAAAAAAGGAGTTAGGCATTTTTTCCCCATATAACTTGTCTTGCGACGTGGTCAGAGAGCTTTGTCTTACTTCAAATGAATTTCAAGTTAATGAATATATTAATATGTACATAGATGGTTATACTCTGCAGTGGCTTTTTTGCAATTTTCAAAAATTGTTTTTCATGAAATTTCAGTTAGTAAGAGAAGGGACTTTCGTTGCTTGGTTTTGAACCTTTTTGGTCAAGACATTTGACAATGTCTTTGTTGAAAGGCATTTATGCAAAATAATATAGTTAAAAGACACAGTTATCATCAAAAAGCAGAATTATCTTTGTAGAATGGCGTAATCATAATTCTTTGATGCATTTCGGTCATTCTACACAGTCATCCTATCAGTCAGAAGTGTAGCAGTAGCACCAAGTACAACGCAGTTTTTTATGTGAAAAAACTATGTTTCATATTTTGAAAGTTCTAAACATAAACATATATTTTTGAGCTACTTCAATGTTTTAAACAATAAAATACCTTTAAAACAATTTAAAAAAACACGTTTTCATGTTTTCATTAAATAAAATACATTTGTATCAAAACCCTGCCTTTGACTAACCTTTGTGAGGGTGCACTTCTTGAGTTGACAGCTGGCTAGACTGAGTCTTGCTGATCCCACCATGGCAAAGCTGTTCTGTCTTACTGTGCTGTGGCCTGATGGACCTGGTGACTGCGGGTAACGCCCTCCTTGCTGTAGGGTCAAGGCAAAATGGAAACAAGGAAAACAAGAAAATGTAAAGTGGTAAACCTCTTGTACTGTCAAATATTTACTGGAATATCCCACCCCACCCCATTTTGTATTCTTCCAATTTTACCTGATAAGCAATAACGTGAGTTATAAATAGAGGTTGTTTGATGAAATGGCTTTACAAAACAATCCTTCACTGGAAGACGGAACTTTTTATGCCAAAAAGTTTAGTCCAATGATATAACTCTTGGCTTCTCCCTTTTTTCTTTTTCTTTTTATACACATACCACAACACAATACTCCTCAATACTCATAGTTAAATATTACCCCAGGTGCAGCTGGGCTTTCATATTTTAGTGTTGTTTTGAGAGTGGCAAATTCAAAGGTTTTAAAATGGCTGTTATCCTCCTAGGCATACCCTGAAATTGGATGCTCCCTTGAATCTCTTTGGTGTGAGGCTCCATCCATGTTTGGCGGTAGCAGCTTTCTTGCTGTGTACTGCATCTAAGGTAGCACACCTTCCTCTCATTTCATACACCAGTAACTCAACGGTGAAGTCACTACCTAGATCATTCCTATATTAGAAATGAGAATTCGTTTTAAAAACATTATTTTTCCGTTTCTCTTTCAAACAGAAAAGGTGTCAATAACAGCACATTGAATAGATAACTCTAGATTAGATTATTTGGCTAAATGATCTCAGTCATTTAGCCAAATAATCTAATGGACAGCCTCTTTTATGTGGACACTTTGTATTTCAATAAAATCTCCAAATTTTCTAACCCTGCTTCAGACTGCAGAATGATCAAATAATGAACTTGAATAAATAAAATGTTACAACCAATTGATATATTGCAATATATTCAAACATATCAAGCAGATTAATAAACTAGTATTACAAATGATTTATATGCAGAAACCAGAAACTGCAGTTTTAGATGGATGGCTCTGAACTTTATAAAAGTTACTCAGTAATTTATCATTATTCAACAAAGTGTACTCAAGATGTTTAAGCAATAAGATTTTAATGCTTGGAAAGCCCTTCTCCACAGTTCCCTCATGACAACACTAATAATTTTCTTAAGACGGTCTAATAAATGATCAAGATACTTACAAGCAGACTAGGTTGGTGAAATGAATGCAGTCTCCACTGATCTCCCTGGTAGAGAGGATCTGAGTAGCTATGACATGCTCCTGACATCTCACTATCACAAAGAAGCTGTGGTGAATTTGATCTATGTGATAAAATAAAAAACAAACAAAACCTTGATAAAGATCATTGCTGAAAGCCTTCAGAAAAAACATGCTCCCAAATGTATTCTTTCATAACAATTACATATAGGAGCCTCTACAGAGTATTCAGAGATGCCTACCCTATAGGATGGTTGTCAGGAACATTTACCACATTTTTCTGGAACAAATGGGGGTCTTTCCGGAACAAAAGACAATGCAGCATATTTTTCGCGCAAAACCGCACACAAACACCCAATCCATGTTACTGAATTTCGAACCTCGATTTTTAAGTTCAAAATAAAGATATGCATCAAAACGTTCAAAATAATCTGTTTGCAGTCATAGGATCTCCTCCTCTGGTACTCGCCCTTTTGCGTCAATCCATGATAATATCCAGGAAGAAAACACCTCGTTCAAGCGTCGAACGGCAAATTCAAATCCACAGTCAAAATGGCAGAACTCGTATCCTACACAGTAATGCACCACACGCACACCGTACCGCCCCAGCCTGCTAGGCCTGGCGTTCAAGAACAGCATGCACCGTTACCGCACTTGCAATGCGCTTGCTGAATCACTGAAGTCTTTGCTACTTTAAATGGGTATTGCAGGCGCCGCGCGCACGATCCTCCACCATCATGCCAAAAACGCACAATCTTAACCGCGCGTAGAATACTAGTATCAAAACAATAATGACGGCGGCCGCATTGTTTTGGAATTAAACAAGATGGCGGCAGTCGGTCTGCTGGTGGCATCATAGACCATGTGCGCAATTAGCTAGTATAATGTACTTATTTTTTGTTCCTCATAACCTTTTGGCCGTTTAACAAATACGGCGAAACCGTAACGGTTGGCATCTCTGAAGTATTATACAATATTCAGGACAATTTTGCAGTAACAAGTACTTCGTACAGTACAGACAGTGTAAAATGCTCCAATATTCAATTCCATTGGCCATTTTGAAATGATCTTGTAAAATCTTGTGAATACGTGCCTTCACGGTTGTTTCATCGCAAAGCATGCCGGACAGATTTCTAGTACGGCAGTAGATTTTCACCTTCGCCGCGATCGGCTGTTCCATTGCCAACGGGATTTTTATCCCGTCGAATCAACATTATATTCTTGTACAGGATGCGTTATTCAGAGATGCCAACCTCTTGACACAAAAAAACAGACTGATATCCTAAAAAATCAGATTTTGGAGAAAAAAATCAGATCTCACAAAAACTCAACACTACCACTAACTTTGTTGGCCCTGGGCCAGTAAAATTTCATAAAGATGTTTTACTGGTAAGAACGGTCAAGTAAAATGTTTGCTCTTTCATTAAAATTTTAAATAGAAAATTGTAAAGCAAAGATTTTGTTGAGGTTGCTGTGTTTCTATGCGATTCCACGGTTTTTATGGGTTTTTATGGGTTAAAACATAAAAAAAATAATAAAAAAAATTTTAAAAAATTAAAATTAAAAAATTAAAAAATTTTAAAATTAAAAAAAAAATTTAAATTTAAAAAAATTTTTTTAAAAATCGTATTTTAAGAGGTGATATCGTATTATCCTATTTCACTCTTAATATCGTACTAAATACGATTTAATTGTACTGGTTGGCATCTCTGGTTATTCTGCAGTGATTTTTTTTTCATTCCAGTATCAGTTGTACAGTAAGAAACTAAAGTTTGTGATTATGTATTTTTATGACGATCCTTCAAAAAATAAAGCTGATAATAGTAAAGTGGGCTAATGAGAGTGGGTTCCTTTGTATGAATATGTAGTCCCATATGTTCAAATGTATGTGTGTGCAGTTTGCGTCGGTGGTTTGCCTTTTTAAGCTGCTAAACATTTGTGTTTTAGGTTGAAGGATCGTCATAAAAATACATAATCACAGACTTTGGTTTCTTACCGTACAAATGATACTGGAATGAAAGAAAATCACTGCAGAATAACAGATCCTGTACAAAATTATGTCATGTTGATTCGACAGGATAAAAATCCCGTTGTTGGCAATGGAACAGCTGATCGCGGCGAAGGTGAAAATCTACTGCCGTACTAGAAATCTGTCCCGGCATGCTTTGCGATGGAACAACCGTGAAGGCACATATTATCTCTTATTTCCACTGGAGGAAGTCATATACACCACACAGCAACTTTCTTGTGACCACTGCATATCCCTGTGTTTATGGAAAATTCAGGGTTGATCACCATTTTTACATCCTATATCTGGCATATGAAAACATTCTCTCAAATGCCTAGTTCAAAATGTATAATGATTTCAATGTGAGCCATACCTCTGCCTGAGTCGAGAGCCATGAGGTACTGAGTCTTCAGGGGTAGTCTTATATCCTTGATGGTCACAGAGCCCCTACATGGTACAATCTCTTCTCCATCTTCAGTCACAATGACCTTGGGTGTGGTGACTGGGTTCTTCAAGTACTGGATCTCTGACAGGCAGGCCTGACGGCGCTGAGCTGTAACAAGCATCAAACGCAAAATTAATGTTGTCATCGTGGATACATGGAAAATGCCATGGGACTGGTAACTGGGTAACATATTTCATGTTTAATGTAATCTGACACAGCACAGATTAAAGGGCAATTCAACCCTTATAATGAGTTCATTTGAATGAAAGCAGAAAAATCAGTGAAACAAAATGGCGAAAATTTGAAATAAATCGGACAAATAGTAAGAAAGTTATGAATGTTTGAAATATGAGATCACTACAGCTAGATGCGAATCTCAAATTGGCATTTGGCAATTTTGTCAGTGGATTGTGACATAGTTGCAGATTACCCATTTGTGGTGTACAAAATTTCTGTTTTTTTCCCAAGTGCCTTCTCCCTTGGGGCACTACTCAAAATATACAATGGATAGAAAATTATGACAGGTCCTCTAAAGAAAATAGACCCTCCTGAGTCATACATTTTTGAAAAATTGAAATTTCAGTCATTTTGTGTGTTGGAACAAATGGGAAAGTTTGCCGCCACTACATCACAGAGAAATTGCAGATTCAGCCAATTTGAAGAGCCCATACCCATAGTGATTGCAACTTTTAACAAACCATAACTTTCTCATTTTTCCTTCGGTTTCATTCAAAATTTCACCAGTATGCTTCTCTGATTTCTCTCCTCTCTTCTAGATTAGATTGCTATCAAAGTTGGATTTCCCTTTAAATTATAACTGACCAATATAAACTTAGGTCTAAGTTGCTACATACACTCGCTATCATACAAAACTCTTACTTGGCAGACTTTACATTAATATGTTGGTAACAGAATTCCAGAGAATACGGCATACTTTCTTTTTTAATCTGAACAAATTTGCCAAATAATTGTAGTTCGTTCATTCATTCAACCACCAACTTTTGTATAAATGTTGGATACATTATCGTTATTTTTTTTTTTGGGGGTAAGGGATACCAGCTGGATTTACCCAAAGAGCCTGAAAATAGTCACTGGGATGTCAAATGGCTCATTCCTGCTTTACAATACCACACTGAAACCTGCAAAAGCCTAAAGGTGTCGAGGCCTGAAAGCAGGCAATGGCCCCCAAAACTGGCATTCCTGTATGTAAGAAAGGACTTACAGGCAACTACAAGAAGCCTCTCAGCTTCTATTTCCTCCTTGGTGCCGTGATACTCCTCTGTAGCAGCGATTAGTTCTAAGGCTTGACTGGTCTGATGGATGATACTTTGTTGGGCGGAAACCTCCTCCATCATCATCTACAATAGACACAATGCGAAGAGAAGGTTTTAATTACTGGGGTCATTTTATAAATTCCTGTAGGTCAATATCACAATATAAGCCAAAAATTAAGATTAAAGGGGACAGTTTTCTGTTTTAGAAACAAGAGGTCCGCGGACCTGACGTTTACCTGAGCCTATGAAAGTAGGGGCCTCGCAATAATGGACCTAAGCTCCCACACGCTTTGCACCAGGAACATAGGATTTATTGGAGCAGTATGGCAATTTAGGGGTGCTGCTCCCAAGTCCCCTGCAGGGGCAGGTATCACATTCAAACAAATCTAGGTCTTCTTCACATAAAAATGAGTCCATAGTATCCATACCCACATTTTGGTATGAAATCATATCTACACTTCATGATCTATCAGAATATGAACTAAAAAGTGAGGGTAACCAGGCATTTTGAAGAGATATCCTTGATTCACATAGAACAATTATTTTCTTTACCATTTTTCGACAGTTTTCAAGATTCTCGCATGCGCACATTTTTAAGTTTGCCGTGCTCTCATTGCTGTTTGGATAGTGGATATTGAAGGCTGTCCCCAAGCTGCCTTGGAGGGCAAATACCTGTACCCCATTTGAACAACTTTAGATCTCCCTTTCCAGCAGGTGATTCTTAAATTTTTGGTTAGAATCCAGCAATGGGTTTTCAAGAAGAAGGAAATGTGCAATTAAAGCCACTGAGGAACTTTGGAGGGGCGCAGCCCCAGCCCCTTAGGGTACGTAGCCCATTTGAACTTTAGATCTCCCCGTCCTGCAGGTGATTCCTACAAATTTTGGTAAGAATCCAGCCATAGGTTTTCAATAAGAAGAAAATGTCTTATTACCGATTACATTTGATTGGGTATCTCACCTGGATCCTCTCTTTTGTGCTCATCTTTTTGGCAACCAATCTCTTCTGATCCTTCGGAGGACCATGCTGTTGCTGGTGATATCTTCCATTACTGCTCCTTGACGACGATGCAGAGGACACTGCTGATGATGTAGAGGAGGATCTTGGTCTGGAGGCGGAGGATGGTTCTCGGACGACACTCCTGGATGCAGTCTCCCTGGTAACGGTACGGTGGGTGACGGTTGTAGGGCTAAGGGTCTTCTGCTGCTGCTGGGACCGGTAGCTCTCCAAGCTGATGGGGGCCAAGGAGGAGGCGACTGAGATGCAGGAGTCAATGGAGCCCACGCTGGAGCTCCTGCGTCGGGTTCTTGGAGCAGGTTTTGGGTTCTCCTCATCCTGGGATGACGAGGAAGAGGTTGAGTTGGTGATTTCAGATATGTTTGCATAAATTGGCTCCATCTGAAAGAAAGTTTAGAAAAATATAGAATGCAAATAATACCAAAGGCAATTTTTATCAATAACTTACAACAGCATTTCTCAAGCTTTTTTTAATCACAGCATATATTTAAGAAATAAAATGTTTTGCGTCACTTTGATCACAAATTCATTTTACATCACTCTGGCACTTGTCAAGTGCCATGCACACATACAGAATTGATTCTATATTTTGTGAGTGAGCGAAGCAAGAGAGCAAAAAAAAAAAAAATTTTTTGATATGGGAAAATGTTGCTATGTAATCAACACACTAGAAAAATATAAAATCCTGTATGTGGGCTCCTCACCGCCAAATATAAATGAATACAAAAATCATAATTATACCTCAATACTCAAATATGAGGTTATATGGGCATCTTGTTGCCCAGAATTATCTTGTTTCTAAATGTTCCAAGTGAAGCAAACGAGCCATAGCGTATTGAGAGAGATAATTGTAACACACGCATGATGCATCCACCGTACGTGAGATTGGTCATAGGTTTGATCATGTAGCTCTATACCTGATCAATCAGAAGCAACTTCCGGTGACTTAACTATCTCTCTCAAGTAGCTATGGAATGAGCGTGGTAAAAGTGCAACTTTGATATAAGAGATATAATATATATTTAGCACCTCGCTGTCAAATAGAAGAATAGAAAAAACACTGCATTAGGAAACCTGTAGCACAGGAAAGATCTGAGTTAGACTGCATAGAGAGAAACAAGCAAGAAGCTATATGAATCGATCTGCATTTCTGTTAAACTCTGAAAAGGACAAAAGACAAAAAATACAATGGAGGATAGGGAGAAAGAACAAAAAATACAGAAAACTTCAGGATTCCATATCAAAGTATACATATCTAGGCTGTACTCATAATACAATCTACATGTATATAAATCACAGCGAAGATGAAAAATCAAATTCAACCTAGTGCTGTAAGTCAGGCGCCATGTTCGGGTTCGGTTCGGGTTCGGTTCGGCAGAGTTAGGCATTTTTTTAACCCAAAGTTTGGCTCGGTTCAGGGTTCGGTAATATAATAGCAAGACTTAGAAAAGTTTGGAAATATATTCACCCCTAAACTTGATTTACTACGCTCGTGTGGCCCCTGTCACATTCCATCAGCCTTCAACCAACAAGTCCCCAGAGAAACAATTTTATCTCTTATCTTGTTGACATAATTATATCATTCAACGACTCGACTCTTGTCTCAATCTCTTGCTGAGTGACTTGATGACAGAGAACGTACCCAGGCAGGGAGGGAGTTCTTTCCCATGCTCGGACCTGTACTTTTTGGAGCCTTGCCAATTGTACAGCGTGCCTGACTGTCGACTATGTGCTCATGAAGATTGTTTTTTGCGTTGCGTTGATTGGCCGTTACTTCACCTTCCGAGCCAGCTGGAGAAAGCGTGATGTGCGAGGCTAACATGGCGCGCTTTCTCCAATTGGCTCGGAAGGTGAAGTAACGGCCACACATTAGCGATACCTTAATTTATTAACCTCACCTTGCGTTTACCGCGAAAACAACTATGTCAACATGAGATTTCAGATTTCTCATTTCGCTTCCAGTGAGCCCAAAATAATAAAATATGAAAACAAACGATAAATAGGCAATAGCGACAAATCGATTTACAATCTTCACCTCGCCTGGTAACTTTAATAGCACTCTCACTTTCAATTTATTGAACTCACTTTATTATCCTTTTTATCAACTTCAATAAGATTCTCCGCCACGTTTAATCATAAAGAAACAACGGCACCTTAATTTATGATCTCACCTCGGGTCGTGTCGTTAAATACCACTGTTAATTTCTTTAACTTGTTCTTTCTCTCTAACAGTCTTCAAACAGATATTTATTTTTCCGCCACATCAGACGATAAAAAGACATTAGCGACACCTTAATTTATTAACCTCACCTTGCGTTTATCGCAGAGCTGCCAACCTCCGGAACAAAAAATCAGTAATCACAAGGCTCAAAATCAGTAATTTTGGGAATAAATCAGTAATTCCTATGCGGCGCTATGAATCTTTAAAAGACGGCATGCCAACACTGTGCGGATGCATGCGCGCATGATTATCTGAATTTTTTGGTGATTTTACACACACAAAGTTGTTAAATACTGATTTTCAGGTCATCACAACACATCAGTTTTCCATGAAAATTAGCTTCTATTAAAGATACTATGTCCCTTTTGCAGCCAAAGTCAAATTCTGTAGAACTTTGCAGGAATTATGAATATGTCATGTATGTCCTATCTGTGAAATTTAAACGTTAGCAGTGTCCTAATATTCAAATTATGCAAGGAAACCTGTTTAGTTGCTAGACTTCACTGTCAGACACTATTGAGTGACTGACTGGCTTTTTTCATCTTTGGTAATATTATATACATAAAATGAGCTGTAAAGGGTACATGAGCATTTGTCTACATCTATAACCAACTTCTTGTAATGGCCAAAATAAAACTGATTGAATCTTTGCCCAGCATAAAACGTACGACCATTCAGCACAATGGTCTGAAAAATCAGACTATTACTTCCTGGCTCTATAGCTCCTGAGTCGATTCGACGACTAATAGTCCTTATTTTCCCACTTAAAGACATTTTCAAGCCCCTTTTTTTTAGTGAATTTCTAAATTAGTACCGTCTTTCATATGCCGTTGGAATTTAACCTTTTCATATTTTGGGCCTGCAAATGGGACATGGTACCTTTAAGAGAATACTTGATATTTTCCGTCTTTCTCAGCGAGTGTTGGGTGGGCCGCCATACTGCACAGCACTCGGTACGATAAATCACATATATAAAAAAAAAAAAAAAAAAATAGTATTTTTTTTTTTTTTTAATCCTTAATTTGAGACAACATTCCGTACTGCCGTAATGATCGTTAATTTCCGTACCAATTACGGGAAATCCGTACTAGTTGGCAGCTCTGTTATCGCTTCGGGAACAACACAACGTCAACATGAGATTTCAGATTTCTCATTGCGCTTCTAGTGAGCGCAAAATAATAAAATATAATTCTCTTTCCTTGCAGATCGGAAAGAATTTGGAGAGGTATAAATCACAAAGAAGGAAAATGGGAAAAAAGTAAATATAGAATAAGCGATCATGACATGAAAATTAGGTACAAAATGACAGGTTAATTAGCTTGCAAAAATGTTTACATTTTTCTGCCGTACATCTGAACCAGGCCTTTGTGTTCGGTTCGGAAGTGCCATGTTCGGCGAACTTCTGTTCGGTTCGGCGGTTCGGCTACAGCACTAATTCAACCCCATACATGCAAAGTCATAAAGGCTTGATATGAAGGAAGGTTCATAGCAAATAATCAATGAATCATGTTAAACGAAAGTATCTTCTCAATATAGCAAGACTTTTCTTAGAATAACTGCTGATATACCTTGTCAATGTTATAGTCCCATCCAGATAAATCTGCTTTGGGAGATGTAGCTTGCGTGGGAGATGTAGCTTGCATGGGAGGCTCAGCATCTCTCTTCAGACTCTCGGCCTTTGCCTTCTCTTCTTCCATCATAGCTTGCTCAGCCTCTACGATCAACTCATCAATGTCACCAAGGACATCGCTGATGTTGACTTCACTCTCGTCAGCATTCTCAGTATTCTAGAAGGCAAAGATGAACATATTTGAAATAAGATAAAATCATGGACGTGGCCAATGTAGTGCTGTCAACCAAGCCAAGATTAACCAGGGATCCCTACAGTTTCGGCCTCTGACAGGGTACCGGGACGGATCCGAGATCATTTCACTCAGACCTTATCTCGGTAAAAAAGCAAAATTTTGAATACACTGTTAGATTACAGTGTTCTATTTGTTCTATTATTTACCTAAAAAAATAATGCTTACTATGTCGGGAATAAAATAAAACCCTTAGATTTTAGATAAACAACGATATTAATCGCTCTGAAAACATGTCGCAAGGCTGGTGTCGGACTAGTAAATTTCATCACGAAAGCACAATATGTGCAGTGCTAGTGCTGCCTTGTATGTCCCAGTAGTGTAATGCAGAAATAAGTGGTACTCCCAAAATATTCTTTAAAACTACGAAAAATAACACGAATGGGGGAATGTCAAGGCCAAATTACTGGAATCGTATTAAAGTCATACAGTAATTTTGCCTTGTATTTTGTCTCTTCTGTGGTATTATTTGTTGTTTGAAAACTCATTTTAATCCAATTATGTTGAGCATGATCGAGTGTGTTCAAGTTCGTTTGCGAATTAACATCCATCAACAAATGATCTCTACGGACCGTGAATCAGATAGATACATTCCTAGAGCAATGAAAATTCCATCACTGGATTCTCCCTCTTTTAAGGTATTAAAAATAAAGACCAGTTCTGGTCATGTGATTGCATTGTGAAAGAAACGTTGTGGAATCGATCAGAAAATGTTGATAATCTAGCATATAAGTATTGGTGTGTACTGCAAGGTTCTAGAATCATCAAAATGATAAGAAATTTGGCCCAGTCTTGGTAAAGTTACAAGCACTGTACACAGAAAGATGTATATGGGACTACGCGATATCTATTTGGTCCAAATAAATATAATAATTTACCAAATATATCAATTAGTAGGCGGTTTCCCGGCAAAATTTGTATCATCACGTATTAGTCAAAACATATTCTTTCACACGATTGGTAATGAGAGCTTCCATTTCATTTTTTGAGAGGGGGGCGTTTCCAAAATGGTTTATACCTTTAACCGTTTTCCTTCGTGATATAAAAAGTCTAGATAACAACACTAGGCCACTGATACATAAAAATCACTGTAGCATCAAATGTTGCACTACAAGCTAAAACTGACATTGCTGATAAGAGTTTACAGCAGTGGATACAATTTGTTGAGTTCATTAAAGATACTATGTCCCTTTTGAAGTCGCCATCAAATTCTGTATAATTTTGCAGGAATTATGAATATATGTCATGTATGTCCTATCTGTAAAATTTAGAATTAGCAAAGTCCTAGTTAGTGCTGTGGTCAAACGTTAAACCGTCCGGTCTCAGACCGTCCATGGCACTATCCGTTTTCAATTTGATGGTTTTGTTTACACGCCCTTTTTTTTTCAAAATATTTTTGTTTAATTAGTCATCATAAGTCAGCCCCGACTTGTAATGTTGAATTCCAGAGCAACAATCTACACGATAACAATCAATTGAAAGATTGCAGATTGAGAAGTTGACTCGTAAAACTAAGTTCCAAGCCTCAAAATACATGCACAATACTTCACGGATGCCATTTAAATCCCAAATCCTGGCCTCTGCAATATCGCAATCGTGAGCTATAAACACGAATACACATGCGTACTAGATTTATTAGCTTCATAAATGAAGTGAAACCCAGTCATTGTTCCAATGCATGCCTGACAGTTAAGTCTCTTTTTTTGTTCAGTGATTTTGTCTCTAATTATGTAAATTATTTGTAAATAGTATGATTTCTTTTGATTTTCCAATATAAACACAAATTTAAAAAAGTTATTAAAAAAAATATTAATTTTTTTTTTTTTTAAAACGAAAACCGTCCAGTTTTGACTAGCGGTTTAAACGGAATTGGAAATATCTGTGTTACAACACTAGTCCTAGTATTCAAATTATGCAAGGAAACCCTTTTACCTTCTAGACTTCACTGTCAGACACTATTGAGTGACTGACTGACATCTTTTTTTCTTTGGTAAAAACATACCAGTACATAAAATGAGCTGTAACAGGTACATAGCATAGCATAATTTGTCTACATCAATAACCAACTACTTGTAATGGCCAAAATTAAACTGATAGAATCTTTGTGCAGCACAAAATGTACGGCCATTCAGTACAAGGGTCTGAAAATCAGACTATTACTTAGGTGATCGCAATCACTTAAAGGTACTATGTCCCATTTGCAGGCCAAAAAAATGAAAAGGTTAAATTCCAACGGCATTTAAAAGATAATACTAATTTAGAACTTCCCTAAAAAAAGGGGGACTTGAAAATGTCTTTAAGTGGGAAAATAACGACTATTAGTTGTCGAATCGACTTAAGTGCTACCAAGTCAGTAAGTAATAGTCTGATTTTCAGACCATTTTACCGAATTTTTGGCCTATTTCGGAGGCTCTTTTTGGTATTTCCGGGGTGACTTCGCCCGGCACCCATTTATTTTTTTCCAAGCAGAGTAATACCTTCAACTACATTGTATCTATAATTGCTCTTTGTGTAGTCGCAAACTACATTATACCCACTAAAAAAGCAAAGCAATATATACAATAGGGCCCGTATTCAATTCAATACTTAAGTACAAAATTGAAGCTTTTTACTTAGTATTTGTCTTAGATAAAATACTTAGCCAATTTTGGTATTCAATTCAAACTTTTGGCTAAGTATTTTACCCTAAATTTAAGACAGCTCCCTACCAGCCAATTATTTGGAGGCCTTGATTGGCAGACATATGGTTTTCTTATGCAGTATCATAACCTGCGCACAATTATATTAGCGCACATTTATTGCGATGCGTTAATTGCGCATTACTTTTGATTGACCGTGTGGTGTCACAAGGTAAGTAAAAGTACTGCTGTAGCCGAACCGCCGAACCGAACGGAAGTTCGCCGAACATGGCACTTCCGAACCGCACCGAACGCAAAGGCCTGGTTCGGATATTCGGCAGAAAAATGTTTTCGTGTCATAATTGCTCATTCTATATTTACTTTTTTCTGATTTTCCTTCTTTGTGAATTATGCCTCTCAAATGGGGGGCGCGCGACTTCACCGACGCATTTTAAATCCCAAATCCTGACCTCTGCAACGTCACAATTGCAAGCTATAAACAAGAATACACGTGTGTACTAGACGCTGATCAAAATAAGTTCGGCTCAAACCCAATCAATAAAAAAATTAATATTTTAATTGTAACAATATCGGACAAATTTTACACTTTAAATAATGAAATAAATGTATATTATGGTATTTTAATTTATTTCTTCAGGAAAAGTATGAATTGTTTTATTTACCCTATTGCAGAGCACAGATCGAGAGCGGGCGAGCGGCACTAGCTCTCACACCGTCTCAAAGTTTGACTTCGTTGTGAAAACTTTACTTTGAAAAACCATCATCAAAATTCAGTTTATATGACCAGAATAATCACAATTCAAGCTTTGATTTTACACCACTATTCATCAAAACTACATTTGTATGTATAAACCGTGGCAGTCATGAAGGAAATAGATCACAATTTCAGAGATTTGCGCACAAAGTCTAACTGGAAATGGTATGGACCTCATACCTAGCTGTAACTGATCATGTACATACTAGGCCTGGGATCAAATACTAAAATTACTATTAGAATATTCATGGAAAGTACTCGAATGATTCGAATATTTACTTTCATGAAATATGAACAAATAACAACAATTTATTTATTAATTCTCATATTAAATTGTGTGTGTGTGACTGTATTTGTGAGGGTGTGTGCGTTTGTGTGCCTGTGTGTGTGATAATATATGTAGTTTTGTTTGTTTATTTTCAATCTTTAACTGTTTCACTTTTTCTTGTTTTGGGACACCAAATTACAAGCATTTCGCTTTTCGGTGCTCCCAACCATAATTTTATTTACTGTTTCAAATTGATATAATGTTATTGTTTCCATTTGATGTTATTTTATGGTTGAATAAATAAATACAAAAAAAAAATACAAGTCTACTGACCTAAAATGACCTTTGACCTTGACTTTGTGACCTGGAATTTGTGTCACATGATTTGTGATACTTGATAGCCCTTGGGTACAAGTTTCATGGAATTTGAACAAACACTTTTGAAATTATGCTAAAATTTCAAAATCTTGATGTTGATGCCACAACAAAGTCAAAGTTTCCAGACCTGAAATGACATTTGACCTTTACTTTGTCACCTAAAAGACTAATAACATGATTGGTGATACTTGATAACCCTTATGTTCAAGTTTCATGGAATAGGAATGTATACTTTCAAAATTATGATAACAATTAAAAAATCTTAGCCTGATGCCACAACATAGTTAAGTTTGTTGACCTGAAATGACCTTTGACCTTGACCTAGTGGGCTGAAATTCTACTCACATGATTGGGGATACTTGATAACCCTTTAGTCTAAGTTTCATTGAATAAGAACTTATACTTTCAAAATTATATTACAAATTCAAAAACTTAACCTCAGGTTAAGTTTTTGATGACTATGCCACAACATAGTCTAAGTTTGTTGACCTGAAATGACCTTTGACCTTGACTTTGTGACCTGAAATTTCCCTCACATGATTGGGGATACTTGATAACCCTTTAGTCCAAGTTTCATTTAATAGGACCTTATACTTTCAAAATTATATTAACAATTAAAAAACTTAACCTTAGGTTAAGTTTTGATGTTGACGCCGCCGCCGTCGCCGCCACCGGAAAAGCGGCGCCTATGTCTCGCTTTTTGCTACGCAGGCGAGACAGAAATGAAAATTATGTTGAAATACTTACGGTACTTTTTAACCCTATCTTTTGAAACTGCATAGCCTGGGGGTTGCCCGCCCCTAAGATCTCGGCTGTGAAAAGGCCGATTGCCGAGAAAATTTGCATACGTGTCAAGTGAAGTGTATAGAATACTATAGTAATTTCAATTTTTTGAAAAATCCACTCATTTGCATATTTCTGTTAACTTATGCAATTAAGGTCATTAAATTCACATTTTTACCTTCTTCATATTTAAACATTTGTTTTCACTCCATATATTTCATTTCATTTCATTTCATTTATTATGTCCATTAAAGGATAATTGTTCATATTTACATTAACAGTCTTGCTTCACAGTTATTACACAAGTACAACATATAATTGACAATCATAATTACTTAATCAAATACATTTGAATTGTATTTTTTTTCTTCACAATAAACACATACTTCATGTTTGTCTGAATTTTGTTCAACCTCGTTTCTAGTTTATTCTCAAGGCCCTGTTATTAGTTTACACTCAATATACATGATCATGATGAATATACTTTTTACTTTCTTTCTCCTTCTTCTTCTTCTTCTTCTTCTTCTTTTGTCTCTCTTCTTATATACCCTTCCTTTTCTTTTCTTCTTATACTCTCTAATCTGAAGTAGGTATTTTAACTTTTTCTAATTATTCCTTGATATGGTATAACAGTAGGGGGTACAACAGTTTAAGTGAGTATACTAACAAATCATTTTTCATGTAACATGTCTATAAGGTATTTGCATAGTTTTCACATTCACTACCGTTCTTGTCTTCGTTTAGAACTCTTCTCTCTACTGGATTTCATTAACAACTCTTATGGAAAGTGGAATGAATGAATTAATGCGGCGACTAGTTCTTGCTTTTACAGATCTCAATCTTCGTCCGCTTCTCAGGTGTATGTACTGGTCATTAAGGGGGTGGGTTGGATCAGACATAATGGATAGGGCCTTAGAAACTACTCTTTGCGTACAAACTTCATCTAGATCAACGGTATGGTTCATTATTTTGCTGGCTTGTTTTACAACCCTTCTCAGCTTTTGTTTGTCTCTTTGCTTTGCATTATATTAAACCAGATAATGGAATCAAATGTGATAGTACTCTGAATGATCGACTGGTAAAAGAGAAACAGAATTCTATTGTTCACATGAAAGTACTTTAACTTTCTAAGAAAATACATACGCTGGTTGCATTTTGTTAGGGTGCACTTGACTTGTCTTCCCAAGACAGCTTATTGTCGATTTCTGTGCCTAGGTATCTATAACTTTCAACATTCTCAATGGTATTATCATTAAAGTACACAGGTCTATCAATGGGTTCAAAACATTTCTTTTGCCTAAAGTCAAAAACGATTTCTTTTGTTTTCCTTGAGTTCAGCAGTAAATGGTTTTCCCTACACCAATTTTCGAACATGGAAATGGTAGCTCTATAATTAAATTCATTTTCATTTTCAATCAATCCTACTATTACTGTATCATCTGCATATTTAAGTATGTGAACAGATGGGGTATTTGACATACAGTCATTGGTTCGTCAGAGAGAACACCGTTGACCTTGACCTTCTGTGTCCTTTCATGAAGGAAGTCTTGCAGCAACAATATAAGAGATGGATGAACTTGTAGATGTTGAAGTTTCTGTAGTAGGATAAGGGGTTCTACAGCATGTTTGTCAAGATGAGAACTGCATCAGTAACGGAACGCTTCGCTTTATATGCAAACTGGTTTACATCGAGTAGCGGGAGAACTGAGCTTGTCAGCTTTGAGAGTACCAGTCTTTCCAGGCTTTTCATAACAACCGATGTCGGCGCGATGGGGCGAAAATCCCCATTCACGTTTAGGCGATTGTTCTTGGGTACTGGCGTAACCACGGACGCTTTCCAACAGGCAGGTACTACTCTTTCGGCGATCGACATCTGGAATATCATAGAGTATGGGACGGCGAGTTGGGATGAGCATTTCTTCAGTACTCGTCCATTCACACCGTCAGGCCCCGGTGCCTTTCGAGGGTTAATAAACTTGAACCGTTTGCGAACATCCGATTCATGGATCATGAAAGGCTCGCGGTCATCTACTCTGTTACGCAACGCTGTTAGTTGTTTGTTGAGCTCTTGACGATCTTGGTTTTCGAAGCGGCAGAAGAATGAGTTTAGTTCATTTGCCTTTCCTTTTGCATTCTCTTCGTGCTCGAAAGTGTTTCCATGCATTCCTGGGATTATTTGTCTTAAAGCACCGTTCCAGCTTTTCTCTGTATTCCCGCTTTGCTTCACTGACTTGTCTTTTCATTTGTCTCGTCAGTTCTTTCACCTGGTCATGATTTCCATTCTTAAACTCTTTTTTTTTCCCTTTATGGTTGCTTTTATCTTTCCATTAAACCAGGGCTTGCCATTAGGATAGATTTTGATTTCTTTAGATCGAATGTGTAAGTCTTCACAGAAAGTGACATAGTATTTATTGTATCTGTTAGTTCATGTATGTCCTCACATTCGTCACAAAATATGTCCCAATCAGTGATTTCAAATGCGGCTTGTAGCATTTCACTCGATTCATTGTCCCACACTTTTATCACAGTTGTCCTTGGCTTTTCACGTTTAATCTTTTGTCTGTACCTTGGCATAAGATGGACAGTATGATGATCAGATGCACCAATCCCAGGTCGAATAAGAGACTTGTAGGCATCCCTAACTGAGCAGTAACATTTATCTAAAATGTTTTCTCCCCTTGTTGCTATATCAACATATTGGTAATAGTGGGGCATAACAGTTTCCAAGTCACAATGATTGAAATCGCCTAATATGATAACAGGGGCATCGGCGGACTGTATTCCGAGTTCATTCACTTGTTCCTGGATGATTTGTTTAGCATTTTCTTTATCTGAGCTCGGAGGTATATAAACTAAAAGTACATTGACTTGGGGGAATTCTCTTGGCAGATAAAAGGGGCGAAATGAAACACACATCAGTTCGATATCTTTGGATGAAATATTCGATCTACTCGTAATGTTGCTTCACCATCGTTTCTTAACATATATGCAGAGCCCACCTCCTTTCTTCTTTTGTTTCTTCCAAACAACGATCCAATCTTATGGAGTAGAAGCCATTTATGTCAATGTTGTTAGATTGAATTTCTGAACATAGCCAAGTTTCCGTAATACATATTAGACTTGAGTTTCTGTATTCATGATCATAACTCACGTTTGCTCGCAGTTCGTCGATTTTGGATTTGGAATAATAATATAGCAAACAAATTTGGAAGAGCCAGGTTATTCCTTACGTTATCTATTGTTTTGATAATTTCTTATGTATTTCTTTGTTTTTCAACTTATGTATTTTATTGTTTTTGTTGATTTATTTCATTTCTAACTATAATTCAACTTTTTTCACCCCCAAAACAAACACCCATGTTTTATCTCTTTAAAAAAAAAAAGAAGATTTTTCCTTATGTTTTGTACACAAATCACGAAAATGAGCGATTTTCGGGCTGACATGCAAAGACAAAAGGTTGCATGACTTTGTAACGGTAGGTCCGATTTTCGAAAAATTTGTTTCAAAAGATGCACAAGACCCAAAAGAATAAAGTCATAAGATTTCAGCGCAAGATTTGTTTTGGTTAAAAAATTATCGCGAAAAATGTAGGGGGGGGGCAGGCTATATAGGGTTAAAGGGCAAGTCCACTCTAAAAATAACTCACTTTCAATAGAAGCAGAAAAATCAGACAAACCAATCAAAAAAGGTTTGAGCAAAATCAGATAACTAATAAGAAAGTTATGAATTTTGAATGACATGAAAAACTTTGAAAATCACTAGACAAATTGGCAACTCACTCATGAGTCTGTGACATCATGTCCTCACTATCCACTAATTATTTTCTTTATATTGATAATGTAAATTTCCTATTTTCCCCCTAAGAATCTTATTTCTTCACACCAGCATCCAAGTTAGATTGATAGAAATATATTTTTGTGCGGAAGCACTAATAAAGAGTTGTTTTTTTCTCCAGTTAAATCATGAAAAATGTTAATTTTGATAAACTATTTATATCAAAATCAATAATTATGAATATACAATATTCAGAAATTAGTTTCAATTCTTCAAAGTTCATAAAAGATTTTGGGAAATGTCATGCATGCAATATGATACAAATCATATAACCTGGGCAAAGGCATGGGGAAATCAAGTTTTGGGGGATAAAAAGGGAAATTAATGAGATTAAACTATATAAAGCAATTGATAAATAGTGAGGACATGACGTCACAATCTGATTAATCAAATTGGAAATTTGTGTAGTGATTTCCATTGTTCCATAGTTTTACATATTTTTCAAAAATTAATAACTTTCTTGTAAGTTTTCCGATTTTTCTCAAATTTTTTTTGATTGGTTTGTCTGATTTTTCTGCTTCTATTGAAAGCAAGTTATTTTTGGAGTGGACTTGTACTTTAATGCAGTGCTCCAAAATCATACTATTACCGTAAATGACCTTAATAAATCAGTTCTGTAATTTTCAGCTGAATTTTCACAGCTCAATATCATGTAGAAAAACTGGATTAACCGCCGCTGATTTTCCTCCTTCGTGTCTAATTATTTCACTATAGATTAACAAATCATCTAGTTTCAGTTAATGATCCATCAAAACAAATTTGGCCTTTAAAAACTCGGTTCGTTTTGGGGAGGGGGGGGGGGGGACTCCTTTTTGACAGGTGTTGGTCTGCCAGGAAAAGGGATTCTCCATGCAACTTTGAGATTTTTTTTCTCTAATTCCTGCAAATTCTAAATGAACTCTGAAAAAGATTTCTGACAAATAATCTTATATAAACAACCCCATACCTTTTCATCTATGACATCAAGACGATCATTGGTTGGGAATGCTGATCTCTCCAACGTAATGGGAATGATTCCAGTTTGTTCCATCTCTCCTTGGGTGTGAATGGGGACAATCTCATCCTCTTCTGTAGAATAGTCCTCCTCCACGTTGGACTCACTCACTGTACAGTTTGGAAAGAAATGAACGCAACGATGACATAATGATGATCACGGTCATTCATGTTCGGAAGAAAGTAGGGTTAGGGATAGCACTGACCTGATCCAAAGAGTTGTACATATACATGCTTTGGTAACATATGCTCTGTGGTTAATATCCTAAACTATCAAAATTCAGAACTTCAACCCTGTACCAAACACTATATCTAGACCTAATGTAAAACCCAATAGCTGCCATAACCATAACCATATTTATATACCTCACTTTAGAATTCTAGCCATCTGATTGGTCGAAATTGGAGTCGTGATTTTAGCCATGCCCCGCCTACCAGTCAATAGTCTTTTAAAAAGTGCCCTCATACCCGCCTCCCAGTCAATAGTCTTTTGAAAAGTGCCCTCATACTGCGATCCCCATCGGTTTACGTGTTAAAATTGTCTTTTTGTCTGCGATTCCCAAATGATTGAAACTTTCAGTCATTTTTCCAGCGAAGATTAACAGACAATGTCTCAGATTTTCTGTGATGTTTTAACCAATCTTTACTCAATAAAAGGATAAGGTAAGAATTCTTGCTAGATTTTTGTATCAATTCGGCATATAAAAGACATATCGACTGCTTTAATATTCGAGGTCTGGCTGTTGGCTCTCGAGAATATCAAGTGAAACGCTCTCGGCGGCCTCGCCTGCATTACGCAATTCAGCATTACGCAATTCGATATGATGAAAAATTGAGGTTGGGACATTATTTTTATAGGCAGGGTGGCCCATTTGCAGACCCCCGAAAATGAAATCCTCTGAATATAATAAGCATTTTGAAGTGAATATTGAGTATGAATCATCAGAATAATTATTTACTGTATCATAAGAATACAATATAATGAGATTTAGTGTATGGGTAAGACTATAAATGTTTCAATGCTTGTCAGTAATTTACAAATAAAGTTATCTAATAAACTTTTAAGAAAAGAGGATTTTTCAGCATTTTGTGTAAAAACAATTGGAAGGTAAAGCCCATCTACATCACATCACGTCTCATTAGCATAATGAGAACATTATTATGAGATATACTCCAATATATATTATCGAAACATCAATATTGTCACCTAGCTGTAACTGATCATGTACATACTAGGCCCGGGATCGAATACTAAAATTACTATTAGAATATTCATGGGAAAGTACTCGAATATTTACTTTCATGAAATATGAACAAATAACAACAATTTATTTATTAATTCTCATATTAAATTTTGAGAACATAATCCAAGTCTACTGACCTAAAATGACCTTTGACCTTGACTTTGTGACCTGGAATTTGTGATCATGATTTGTGATACTTGATAGCCCTTGGGTACAAGTTTCATGGAATCTGAACAAACACTTTTGAAATTATGCTAAAATTTCAAAATCTTGATGTTGATGCCACAACAAAGTCTAAGTTTCCAGACCTGAAATGACATTTGACCTTTACTTTGTCACCTAAAAGACTAATAACATGATTGGTGATACTTGATAACCCTTATGTTCAAGTTTCATGGAATAGGAATGTATACTTTCAAAATTATGATAACAATTAAAAAATCTTAGCCTGATGCCACAACATAGTTAAGTTTGTTGACCTGAAATGACCTTTGACCTTGACCTAGTGGGCTGAAATTCTACTCACATGATTGGGGATACTTGATAACCCTTTAGTCTAAGTTTCATTGAATAAGAACTTATACTTTCAAAATTATATTACAAATTCAAAAACTTAACCTCAGGTTAAGTTTTTGATGATGATGCCACAACATAGTCTAAGTTTGTTGACCTGAAATGACCTTTGACCTTGACTTTGTGACCTGAAATTTTCCTCACATGATTGGGAATACTTGATAACCCTTTAGTCCAAGTTTCATTTAATAGGACCTTATACTTTCAAAATTATATTAACAATTCAAAAACTTAACCTTAGGTTAAGTTTTGATGTTGACGCCGCCGCCGCCGCCGCCACCGCCGCCACCGGAAAAGCGGCGCCTATGTCTCGCTTTTTGCTACGCAGGCGAGACAATAATATTCAGCTTTTATATAGCGCTTAATACATCTCGGACATCTCTAAGCGCTGCTTTACAAATATATTATTACCCCGGTCATTGGATTCAGTGCTTGCCCGCACACTGTTTGCACAATCTCCACTCCCTGGGGAGCATTCCAGCCAGGCGTTACTTGACGCTCAAAAACTGTTTGACCAACAATTACGGTTGCATCCTACCGGGAACCCATTTAACACCTGGGTGGAGAGTAGCAAGTGTAGGTTAATATCTTGCCAAAGGATATTAGTGCCGTGTCGGGATTCGAACCCTCGACCTTCGCATTTCCAGTCAAGCGCCTTAAACCACTCGACCATGACACTCCCACCGAGAACGTGCAACCCAGGCGTGCCTCGGGGTCATCGCAGGATGTGCACGTTCTCTTGAGCCTATAAAACAGCCAGGCCTCTCAAAGCAGTCGATATCTCTATAATATTTGACAAAATAAAGCCTGAAACACCCAATTCAAACTGGCTCGAGAAAACATTGTGAGTGAAAATATATATATTGAATCTTGAAACAGTCCTTTGGAATGTTCATAGAGCCACACAATACAACTCTGTACGTTATGTTAACTGTAAACTGGGTTATACAAAGCAAACCTCTTCAAGGAAAATATGAAAGCCACTACATTTCCTTCTTTGCAGTACTCAACTTCCTCTTTCAAAAGTTCATATCATTCTTCTTTCTTTGTTTGCATCAGAAAGAAATTTATGTCCCTGCAAAACATGAGGCAAAGACGAAAGTAGAGCTCCACACTACTCTTTAATTAAAGGGGTCTGGGATGATGATTTTTGTTTGTAGCTGAGGCATTATGTTTGTGGGTTGTCCGTCCGTCCTGTTCTCGTGATCGCGTTATCTCAAGAACCGATTGATGGATTACTGCCAAACTGAAATCATGTATGTATCTTGCAGAGCCAATAATCTGATTACATTTTGGGGGTCACAAGGTCAAAGGTCAAAGGTCAAAGGGCTCATCATGTATGCAAAAATAGCTTGTGATCGCGTTATCTCAAGAACCGATTGATGGTCATGGATTACCGCCAAACTTGGGTCATGTATGTATCTTGCAGAGCCAATAAACTGATTAGATTTTAGGGTCATGAGGTCAAAGGTCATGGGGCTCATTATGTATGCCTATAAATAGCTTGTGAATGCATTATCATTAGAGCCGACAGATGAATTACTATCAAACTCAGGACATGTATTTATCTTGCAGAGCCATGTCTATGAAAAATGGCTTGTAATCACAATATTCTGAGAACCTGTTAATGAATTACAATCATACTTGAATTTCAAAAATTGCTTCTGTTTTGGTTTGTAAAATGGCTCTATGGCGGAGGCATCATTTTCGACTGCACGCAGTCGAAGATCCATCTAGTTTAACTCTGTAATCATGACATTTATTTCAAAATTATACAATCATGAGAGGGGGTTCCAGACTTAGATTTTGGGTGCCTGTCCTGTTAGTGTCAGGTCCTAAGGAAAATAACAAAATTAATCCAACCAACCATCTGCATCATTATTGGACTCTGCATCCATCTCTTCCTCTGTCTCTATTTCTTGTTCTTGAGACATCTCCTCTCCCTCTTCTGTGTTAACATGTTCCTCTTCTGGGACAGATGTTGATTTGGGCTGCAAAGAAGAAATGTACACATGTTTAGTTATTCATACAAAATCATACACTTCTCATTGATTGTGCGTTTTTTCCCCATATGATGTACAAGGCAGACAGGAACAGGGAAGGAGACAGAAAGGAGAAAGACAGAGTAAGAGGAAAAAATAATGACATGGAGAAAGACAAGAGTATATAGAAAGTGAGAAATAGAGAGACAGACAGAGAAAGACAAAGAGGGGGAGGGGGTGGTATGGAGGCAGAGGGAGGTGATGAGAGAGAAAATATACAAATAATGTTTTTTTTAATCATAGCTCTGAGAAAAATAACTGAAAGAAATAAGGAGAAAGGGAGTGAGTGCGGAAAGGAGAGAAAGGGATATAGACAGGGTTAGCAATTTTTTGGGCAACACTGGTAAATACTGGAATGGATAATACTCATACACGTACCAATGATATTGTACAATGGGAAATAGCAATCATAGCCTTGTCTTTCATCTGAATTTCAACTTTAATATTAGACTTCAAATGATTCTTAGTTGTTTATTTTCAATAACTTCACAGGCTTCTTAAAAGTGAAATTTCTTGTTTTTGGACATCTTGGACAAAAAGCAATACAAAAGGTCATTCTTTGGCCAAAAGTGACCAAAATGACCACATTCTTGTTGATTGGGGTCAATTTCACCACTTTTTTTTAGCATTAAGGCACATTGATATATAGAATAGGCCTAATTAATATCCTTTGCTAATTATAACGATTGGAAAAATTACCCTGACCAAAAGTGACCATATTGGTCAGTTTTGGCCAAAATGACCAAAAGACAGGGGTAGTATTCTGAACACAATTTTATCTATAAAATATTTTGTCTTACCTTTACGAAATAATCAGTATTCTGAGATAAAATATATCTCAGAATACCCCAGATATTGACTGGTAGAGTGTGTGATATAACATTTTTGAGACAGCAATGGGGTTATATTTTCCCTCATGAACATATTTTCCCAAGCGCTGCACACTTCATGAAAATATAACCCCCTTTGGCAATATTTTTTGTTTTTACATCACTCACCCTACAGTACCAGTCAATATCAATATTACACACTCTACCAGCCAATATATTAGTACATTGTAGAAGCAGAAAAATCAGACACATGAATAAAAACACTAACACTAAACGGACAACTAATACCTTTTCTATAACATGAACAAGGGAAACGCTCTCGGCGGTCTCACCTGCATTACGCAATTCGATATGATGAAAAAACTTAATATTTTCTCACGCATTGCCACCCCCACCCCCTCTTGTCGCCGGCTGGATCCACCCCTGGTTGGAATTTAAAGTCCAAGTCCACTCCAAAAATAACTTACTTTCAATAGAAGCAGAAAAACCAGACAAACCAATCAAAAAAAGTTTGAGCAAAATCGGATAACTAATAAGAAAGTTATGAATTTTGAATGACATGAAAAACTTTGAAAATCACTAGACAAAATGGCAACTCACTCGTGAGTCTGTGACGTCATGTCCTCACTATCCACAAATTATTTTCTTTATATTGATAATATAAATTTCCTATTTTCCCCCTAAGAATCTTATTTCTTCACACCAGCATCCAAGTTAAATTGAAAGTAATATGTTTTTGTGTGGATGCACTAATATAGAGTAATTTTTTCCCAGTTAATCATGAAAATTTGAATTTCGATAAACTATTCATATAAAAATCAATAATTATGAATATGCAATATTCAGAAAATAGTATCAATTCTTCAAAATTCAAAACAGATTTTGATACAAATCATACAAATCATATAACCTGGGCAAAGGCATGGGGAAATCAAGTTTTGGGGGATAAAAAGGAAAATTAATGGGATTAAACTATATAAAGCAATTGATAAGTAGTGAGGACATGACGTCACAAACTGATAACCAAATTGGCAATTTGTGTTGTGATTTCCATTGTTCCATAGTTCTACTTACTTTTTCAAAACTTCATAACTTTCTTATCAGTTATCTGATTTTGCTCAAAATTCTTTGATTGGTTTGTCTGATTTTTCTGCTTCTATTGAAAGTAAGTTATTTTTGGAGTGGACTTGCCCTTTAAAGATAAAGTTGAGTTCTGGTCATGCGATTGCATTGTCAAAGAAACGGTGTGGAATCGATCAGAAAAGGTTGATCATCTAGCATATAAGTATTGGTGTGTAATGCAAGGCTCTGGAATCATCAAAATGATAAGAAATTTGGCCCAGTCTTGGTAAAGTTACAAGCACTGTACACAGAAATTTGTATATGGGACTATACAAACATGTGGCATAAAAATCCGTCCCGATTTTCATGCTGTTACATGCCATATTTAGAATATTTAGAATATTAAGGCATTTGAAGAGCCATGCTTTTCAGGGAACATTTTTTATCTGATGTTATTCCACACTTGCATGCCATATGATGAAGCTCACAGATTATTTTTCACCTCTTCCCAGAACTCAACCTTCTCTTTAACCTTTTCATTTTTTTGACCTGCAAATGGGACATAGTACTAGCTTTAAGTTGGGAAAACATAATCCAAGGCTACTGACCTAAAATGACCTTTAACCTTGACTTTGGAATTGTGTCTTATGATTTGTGATACTTGATAACCCTTGGGTACACTTTTTAAATTATGCTAAAAATTCAAAAATCTTGATGTTGATGCGACAACAAAGTCTAAGTTTGCAGACCTGAAATGACATTTGACCTTGACTTTGTCACCTAAAAGACTAATTACATGATTGGTGATACTTGATAACCCTTATGTTCAAGTTTCATGGAATAGGAATGTATGCTTTCAAAATTATGATAACAATTCAAAATCTTAACCTGATGCCACAACAAAGTCTAAGTTTTTTGACCGGAAATGACCTTTGACCTTGACTTAGTTACCTGAAATTCTACTCACATGATTGGGGATACTCGATAACCCTTTAGTCTAAGTTTCATTGAATAATAACTTATAATTTCAAAATTATATTAAATATTCAAAAACTTAACCCAAGGTAAACGCCACAACATAGTCTAAGTTTGTTGACCGGAAATGACTTTTGACCTTTACTTTGTGATCTGAAATTCTCCTCACGTGATTGGGGATACTTGATTACCCTTTAGTCCAAGTTTCATTGAATAAGAACTTATACTATCAAAATTATATTAAAAATTCAAAAGATGTTGATGCCGCCACCGTCGCCGGAAAAGCGGCGCCTATGTCTCGCTTTTTGACCTTGACCTTGTGACCTGAAATTCTCCTCACATGATTGGGGATACTTGATTACCCTTTAGTCCAAGTTTCATTGAATAAGAACTTATACTATCAAAATTATATTAAAAATTCAAAAGATGTTGACGCCGCTGCCGTCGCCGGAAAAGCGACGCCTATGTCTCGCTTTTTGCTACGCAGGCAAGACAAAAACTATGAAAATCATTAGACAAATTGGCAACATGATGACATCATTCCCACAAAATTCACCAATTCATTATCATTCGTTGATAATACTGATTTTTTTCTTTTTTGGCCAAGATTGTCAAAATTACCGTATTTTCCTACCTGGTATTTACCGACCAACCCTGGATTAGAGAGAGGAGAGAGAGAGAGAGAGAGAGAGAGAGAGAGAGAGATGAGAGAGAGAGAGAGAGAGAGAGAGAGAGAGAGAGAGAGAGAGGGAGAGAGAGAGAGAGAGGAGAGAGAAAGGGAGAGAGAAAGGAAGAGAGAAAGGGAGAGAGAGAGAGAAAAGGGTATGGAAGGGGGAGACAGGGACGCAAAACAAGACAAACCTCTTCCACCAGTCCATGGGTTCCTGTTCCAGGACCTTCCCAGCGTGCTTTGATGAGAGCCATCTCTTTCTGTCTTTCCTCCTGATAATAAACATTTGTCATGAAAAAAAAAATAGAGAAACATCAACTAATGTTTACAAATTAAACACAAATTGGAGAATGTAAACTCATGAATACAGGCCAGTAGCAAAGTGTATCTTTAATCAGTTTCCTCTTTTTTTACAGCTGACATAATGACAATACGCAGCATGGAGATTTTTGTGGGGACAGTAACAAATAAATTGTCAAAGAAAGTCTAAGGATGAACAAAATTATGACAGCGTATGCGAAAGGTAAGAGCAAGACTTTCGCAATACAACATACTGATCTAGTAGTAATAGTATGAAAAATAATATTTTCAATGCAAAAATGAATAGAAGAGACAATGGAGATGAGTATGGATAATTGGATATATATTGATGGATATGGAAAGAAAGCATGAATCCTTCTCAGTCATAGATGGTTTTCATTGTTAGATTCTCAAACTGATTTTCAGATATGAAACATCATCAAAGGTGAAATCAATCCTTTGTCCATCTGATCCAAATCAAGTGTTACCTGGGACCCGTTTCACAAAGCCTTTTTTAATGACAAATGACAAAAATCAGTGTCAATTGACAAATCTGCTGATAACCAATCTAGCACAAGCTGACAAGTATGTAAATGTCAATAATCCATAGAGTACCGGTATATTTGTTTAAATCGTTTGTGTTTACCCCTCTTAACTGTTTTCTTGAGCTGTTTCATGACTTTTGACCACTGTCCTAAACAGTGTTGGTTTTAGAGACTATATAACACCTCAATGCATTCAGAAAAATTGCAGAAAAGATCTACCGGTATGTTTTTGTTTTTGTTTTCAACTTTCTGCATTTCCTATTACCATATAACATAAAGAGTATATCATTAGTTTTTCAGATACAGAATAACAACACCAAGTTATGATATGTTTAAAAGAAAATAATGATTTTTAAAAATTAAAAAAACCCCGAGAAGTCTGTTATATTGGTGTATTAGTATATATCAAACAAATTACCCAATACATGCACTAAGGCTGTGCATAAGCGTGTAATGAGGTACTCGAGTACACTCCCAGGCTTACAGGCGAATACTCGGACGCCATGTTTTTTTTCTTTTTTTTGCCAACACCATACTACGGTGACGGGTCCGTCTCCAAAAAGTCCCACACGATTTTACTTCGAGTTGCAGTTGAAGGCGCCGATTTGTGATTTTGAACTTTTAACAAATAATAATAACTAGAAATTAAATCGTCATGAGGACGAATTAGGTGGTCTGTCTTCAATTCTTATGATCATGCTCATCTTCAATTCAATGATCCAATATAATGACGTTAATGTAAAATGATGCATTAAGATATGAATTGATGAATGAAGTACTGATGAACTGATGGATTGAACTAGCTGATGTGAAATGAACTGAATTGATGAGCTAAAGTGATGAACTGATGAATGAACTGATAGATTGAACTGTGACCTGAACTGAAGTGATAACTTAACTGATGAACAAAATATTGAGAAATGATTATGATCAAAATCATGATCATAATGAAATTTAATGAAAATATAGATATAGAGAAGGAGAGAGGGAGACGGGTTATAGTCATGTAAAAATACATGAGCTGGACCGAGGGATGAAAGAGGAATCAGAATGCATACACTTGGAAGGAGAGAGGATAGTATAAGGAAACATGGTAGGGGTGAAATAAGAATACAAAGGGCAAAATGAAGAGCTAGAGGAAATTAAAGAAAATTACAAGAGATATCGGACTCCGGAGGGAGAACGAGAACCAGAGGCAGAAAAGGGAGAGGCCCGAGAGGGTGAGAGAGTATACAATGAGAGGCAGACACAGAGGGAGACAGAGCAAGAGAGGGAGACAGAGATAGGGAGAGAGTGAAAGAGTAGAGAGAGAGATGCAAAGACAGAGCAAGAGAAGGATAGGGGGCAGACCAAGAGAGGGGCAGACCAAGAGAGGGGAAGGGAAACAGAGCAAGAGAGAGGAGAGAGAGCAAGAGAAAGAGATGCAATGGAGAACGATGCATTTAATATTTCCAGCATAAATAGAACTGAATATTTACTATACTATAGAGTAAGAGAGAAGTTATAGACATGTAAACAATTCTATGTCCGTGGGAGAGACGTAAACATTACATATACCTTGGCTGAATAACTGGAAAGTATAAACGTCTTGGAAGGAGACTAACATCATAAAAATGGGATGATTTGATACGTTCTAACAGACTTTGGAAATTAACCCTACAGGTTTAATCAACGACAAGGAATCAGATTTCCCATAGGGTTATACACAAACAAAAAAACCAAAAAAAAAAAATCGGGAATCGAACATTCGAATCTGGGACGATTGAATGGGAAGCAAATGCTTTAATCAATGGACCAAATCATTTCTCATAGACTTTACATGCAAAGCTGACAAACAGCCATGGCATAGTGGCAATTTCAACTTTCAATTGCAAATTTCGACATGATCCCAACATCAGATCAAAAAACTTAAGGCACGTCCCCTATAGCCCAAAGTCTCAGCTATATTGTATCGAAATTCGGGAGAAAATGGAACAAAAACAAGCGAGATACTGCTCAAAGAACAATGTCATGTAGATTCATGATGTGAACCTTTCCTAGGAATAACAGATGAATTAAGAAAATTCTGACATGTCGCCTTTAATTGAAGTTTTCACTATGATGACGTCATCAAAATGAAAAATAGTGTTCACTGATCTTGTAGTAAATTGTCTTAGCGGCAACATATCAAAATTTAGAAGAAAATCGATCAATATTTACAGAGATGCAATCAATTTACCATAAATATGCTGACGTCAATATAAGCAAATTCGTATTTTGAGTTCCAAGGCCATTATGATAATGTCAAGATAAACTTAAAGGCCAAATGAGACATGAAATCATATTTCCAACTCATACTCTATCGATTTTGTATAGGCATGTTTTTGCCCATATATGCTATGTATTACAAGAGTTCTCGTGCACGGACATGTTTTTGAACGGACGCTCATTCCTTTATTAATGGTCATAAAAAGATAAACATGGTATCAAATTGTTCAGAAAAAAATGAGGAACATCATGTCAAAAATAAACTAGGAGGAATTATTTTTCGTTCGGCCGTCACGAACGAAAACGCGCGCGCATTCGTGTGTGCGCGTTTTTTTGCGAAATGCTTGAAATGGTCTGAAATGTACTCTAATTTGATTAAAAAGTGATTTTGAGCATTTTTAAATTTTGCGCGCGGACGGACGCATACGCGCGCGTATTTTGACATGAAATTGACCGGACAGATATTGACATTGATCATGATAAATATGAATGAGAAATGACTTTCCGCTATGAAGATATGATCATGAGTTCAAAGTACAAAAAAAAACACAAAATGCTGCCTGGATGACGTCATGAAGACTTGATGACCTTGAAAATGTTCCTGTCACGTCTCATGACAATGACATATGACTGTGCCAAAATTGAATGAAATTGACTGAACCGATCTTGAGTTATCCTACACACAAAAAAGTGCGGAGAAATAAAAATAAAGAATAAAGAAGAGAGAAAATTCTGACGAAATCAATAGGTAGTCTGTCTATGACAGCCCACCTAATAATGTTGTTTTTCAAACTAAAGATGACAGACAAATTTTCCTCCGAGTCCAAACAGAAATCCAGAGATTTGGTCCCAATTTCTGAGTGGTGAGTTGACAGTGACTCCCCGTGTATGATTGAGCTGGGAAACACTTTTACCCACCGTAGGCTACTATGCCGGTGTTCTTCGGGCACGGGAGAGCGTCGGCCTGGACAGTGCAAGATGAACAGGCAAAAAAACAAACAAGGGAAACGCTCTCGGCGGTCTCGCCTGCATTAAGCAATTCGATATGATGAAAAATTGAGGTAGGGACATTATTTATAGGCAGGGTGAGGGTGGCCCATTAGCAGGCCCCAAAAAATGAAATCCTCTGAATCTAATCAGAATTTTGAAGTGAATATTGAATAAGAATCATCAGAAGAATTATTAACTATTGTTTGTACCAAGATTGATAACTTTCATGAAATATGAACAAATTACAATAATTCTCATATTAAATTGTGAAAAATATAATCCAAGTCTACTGACCTAAAATGACCTTTGACCTTGACTTTGTCACCGAAAAGACTAATTACATGATTGGTGATACTTGATAACCCTTGGGTACAAGTTTTATGGAATTTAAACAAACACTTTTGAAATTATGCTACAAATTCAAAATCTTGATGTTGATGCCATAACATATTCTAAGTTTGCAGACCTGAAATGACATTTGACCGTGACTTTGTCACCGAAAAGACTAATTACATGATTGGTGATACTTGATAACCCTTATGTTTAAGTTTCATGGAATAGGAATATATACTTTCAAAATTACAATAAAAATTCAAAATCTTAACCTGATGCCACAACATCGTCTAAGTTTGATGATCGGAAATGACCTTTGACCTTGACTTAGTGACCTGAAATTCTACTCACATAATTGGGGATACTTGATAATCCTTTAGTCTAAGTTTCATTGAATAATAACTTATACTTTCAAAATTATATTCAAAATTCAAAAGCTTAACCTCAGGTTAAGTTTTTGATGATGATGCCACAACATAGTCTAAGTTTCGAAAATAATATCGCTAGTGATGTTCGTTTGTCTCGCAATGTGGTCAATAAGGAATCTAAAAGATCTTGACGTTTCGTGCACTGCTGCAACACTTTGTCAGGTGATAAAAACTAATGTAAGCAAGGGTGTTTTATACTCTATCAATAATTCGATCGATAATTGGAACAATAACGCACAAGGCCTATTGGCCGACGCACACGGTGCTCGACCTATCAGCAGGCTGCTGGTTCGGCTAATTATGCACAAGGCCTAATGGTCGACGCATACGGTGCTCGACCAATCAGCAGGCCGCTGGTTCGGCTCGCCTGCTGGGCGGAAGCAATAGCGAGCTCAACCAATCAACGGGCCGCTGGCTCGGCCCGTCTGCTGATTGGAATCGACCGGTGCTGGCCGGCTGGATGGGGAGTGTCATGGCGGCGTATCGTATGCATCCAAAATTCGGGGATATCGATCCCGTTGTCTCTGTTGAAATTATTGGGATCGAGACGGATATTGATAGCTTCTTTTACCCTCCGTGTGTACCATTGCCGTTCCTGGGAAAGGCACTGAACCCCATCCCAGTCTGGTTGATGCTGGTTATCCCAAGCATGTTCGGCTACGGCTGAGTTGTCAGTTCGGCGGAGCCTGACGTCCCTCTTATGCTCAGTGATTCTTTCTTTTATCGGACGGGCAGTTTCACAGATATAGGATCTATCACATCCTTTGCAAGGGATGTTGTACACAAAGGAATTGGATCCTTGGGGCGTGTAAGTTGTTGACGTAGGGTGGTATCTGATCTAAAAACCGTTCGAATGCCACGGCTCTCTATATCCTATATCGCTGCCCTGAAACTGATACGTAGATATGAGCGTTGTAGCAAGAAGGTGGCCCTGTTCACCAACCACTTAACCTTTTTGGTTCGTTGCATTAAAGCATCTGTGGTCCCCAATGACCTACGGATTAAACCCCCAATGCGCACCATGGGGGCAAAGAAGGCAGCTGAAACGGCATCCCGTCGTTTCCTAAAAGAACAGATTTTCCTAACCAGACGCACTCTTGGCTCGGCCAAGACCGAATATGAAACTTTGAAGGCCGAAGTCATATTGAAATTAGTCCCCCAGCATAGCGATGAGATATTGAAGGTTAATGAAGACATCTACCGAGATGTCTTCATGAAATGCGAGATGAGACAACAAACGAAATTTGATAAACTCACACAGCCAAAGTCGAGCAGGACGGTGACCTCATTAGCGAATGAGGAGAAGTGGGTTATTAACCTATCTTCTAGAACGATCACTTCTTTGGAAGAAGAGATTCTTAAGAAAGGCCTCGGCTTTGCCGTCTCCCCTAGACGGATTCCAGCTACCGAAATAATTGCGAAAGTTGAGACAGCGGTCAAGAGTCTTGATGCGGAGTCAGCAGAGATGTAGACAACATCCTACAAAAAGCACGCCCCCCTAAACACAACATTTCGAAAGAAATGCACACTGCTCTCAAAAGTTTGAAGGCTGATGATAGTATTACTATTCTTCCAGCCGACATAGGTCGTGCCACAATCCTTCTAGACACCACAATGTACCATGAGAAATAGACCGGCTTATTGGAGTCTGGTCCGTATCGTGTATTAAAGAAGGATCCCACAGATCGCTTGGCTCGCAAACTTTCCAGCACCTTGCTGAACCTAAAGAAAGACAATGCGGTGGATGAACCGACCTATCGTAGGCTGAAACCCACACAGAAGCAACCTCCTAGAATATACGGGTTACCCAAGATACACAAACCCACAGTACCATTACGACCTATAGTGTCATGCATAGGCTCCTTTGCCTATAACCTCTCTAAGTACCTAGCAGAGATTCTTTCTCCGCTCACCGGTTTGACTGAATATACGATTCCCAATTCGAGTGGTTTTGCAGAGTTCAGAGCAGAGCAAACCATCGGTACACAAGAACGCATGGTCTCGTTTGACGTAGTTTCACTCTTCACCAATGTACCGATTGAGGGCGCATGCAATGCTATATTGCAACGCTTACAATCAGACAGCAATTTGTCCACCCGTACCGCACTCTCACCGGAACAACTCACTCAACTCCTCGAGTTTGTCCTTCGATCCACATATTTTCTGTATAAAGGTTCATATTATGAACAGACAGAAGGGGCAGCCATGGGCAGTCCGGTCTCGGCTGTCGTGGCCAACCTATACATGGAGAGTTTCGAAGAAGAAGTGTTGGACACATGTCCCCTCTCTTGCATACCTCGTGTTTGGAAGAGATACGTAGATGACACCTTCATCATAGTTCCCATCTCTGAAACAGATAATCTGCTTAAACACATGAACAGCCTCGAACCAACCATCCAGTTCACATCAGAGATAGAATGTGAAGGGAAGATAGCATTCTTAGACACTTTAGTTCATAGACACGACAACCATAGGCTCTCCACCTCAGTCTATAGGAAGCCTACCCACACAGACCAGTACATAGCGTTTGACTCTCACCATCCCATATCGGTGAAAAGAGGTCTAGTGAAATATCTATTTGACAGAGCTTCACGCATAGTGACAAGTCCACAACAGCCATGCAAAGAACGGACCCGTGTCCACAGTGCCCCGAGTCTCAACGGTTACCCACGCCGTTTTGTACACAATACCAAGAAGAAGAGATCGTCGGAACCCAGGGATCAGAAGATATACAAGACATTTACAGTCTCGCCGTACATTGATGGTGTCTCCCAACAACTCAAGCGCCGCCTAGAGAGCCATGGCATTCGAACGGTTTTCAGATCAGATACCACCCTACGTCAACAACTTACACGCCCCAAGGATCCAATTCCTCCACATAGACGAGACGGCATTGTGTACAACATCCCTTGCAAAGGATGTGATAGATCCTATATCAGTGAAACTGGCCGTCCGATAAAAGAAAGAATCACTGAGCATAAGAGGGACGTCAGGCTCCGCCGAACTGACAACTCAGCCGTAGCCGAACATGCTTGGGATAACCAGCATCAACCAGACTTGGACGGGGTTCAGTGCCTTTCCCAGGAACGGCAATGGTACACACGGAGGGTAAAAGAAGCTATCAATATCCGTCTCAATCCCAATAATTTCAACAGAGACAACGGGATCGATATCCCCGAATTTTGGATGCGTACGAAACGAGGACTTTGGACTTGCGCGCCCCTATCACCGAAGAAAAGGATTATGTCGCAATGCGGACTTTGGACTCGCGCAGCCATTGTTACCGAAGAAAATGATTATGTCCCAATGCGGACTTTGGACTCGCGCAGCCATTGTTACCAAAGGGAATTATGTCAGCGCTTTGGAGGCCTAGCTACCTTGCTCAGAAAAGATCTCCTGCATAATAAATCGACACTTTTTATTAAATCTCTTCCCTTCAAATTAGGAAGGTAGGTTAGCTTTAAATAGTATAGTTATATCGACTGCTACGAGAGGACTAGCTGTTTCTATACGCTCAAGGGATAGTTGAATCCCCTGCTATCATATATATATGATAGCAGGGGATTCAACTATCCCGCGCGCCAGTATAGAAACAGCTAGTCCTCGAGTATTAAAGCAGTCGATATGACTTTTATATGCCGAATTAAAACAAAAATCTACCAAGAATTCTTACCTTAGCCTTTTAGTTAGTAAAAATTTGTTAAAACATCACAGAAAATCTAAAACACTGTCTGTTAATCTTCGCTTAAAAATGAGTGAAAGTTTCAATCATTTGGGAATCGCAGACAAAGAGCACTGTATGGCGTCCGTGCTCGCACATAGACAATTTTAACACGCAAACCAATGGGAATTGCAGGATCGGAGGGTAGAAACTTTTAACTAGGCCCTGTGTATGGCGCGCCGTTTGACCAATAATTCAGATAAACACTGTTTATCGCCGATAAACACTGTTTTTCGGCGATAAACAGTGTTTATCGAGATAAACTATGTTTATCGCCTGATAAACACAGTTTCTATTGATAAACACTGTTTTTCGGCGATAAACATTGTTTATCGAGAGAAACTGTGTTTATCAGTCGATAAACATAGTTTCTCTCGATAAACAGTGTTTATCATTTGATAAACAGTGTTTATCGCTCGATAAACAGTGTTTTTCGACGATAAACAGTGTTTATCGACGATAAACTGTTTATCTAATTTATTGGTCAAACGGCGCGCCATACCTGTGGGCTATTGCTATGCCCTGTGAGTTGGGCATGGCTTGAAATCACGACTCCAATTTCGACCAATCAGATGGCTAGATTTCTAAAGTGAGGTATATAATATTCTTTATTCGCATTATGTTGAGACACAGAGACGGTTGTAAAACCACTGAAAAAATAACAAAAAAACAAAAAAACAAAAAAAATGGCGGCCGATTATTCGAGTTCAAGAAATCGTACTCGAGTAGCTGTCAACAGTGCGAGTATTCGAGTATTCGACTACTCGTCGCAGCCTTAATTGCAGGCACAATGTACGGTGTAATGCGAAATTGCATGACATGGATACAAAGATGGATGCTGCTGCAGTTGCGTTTCGCGGCAGCTCCTTAACAGTCCCTTCTTTTACTTTTTAACAATGCATTGGCACGAACTTAGATCTAGATCTATCGGTAGATTTTGTTATATGAAGTTTATTTTCGTCTTCATGTCAACAATGCAACATAAAATAGTCGGTAAGTTGTGTGGAAATGTCCTGTACCATAGTGGTATAGTCATTGTAGTCCCATATGTACGAATACGTGCTGTTCTGATTGCTGAATTTTTTAGTTGTTGCGCATTGGCCGCACCCAGACTTTTTCATATTTTCTCGACCGAAAATACTGCGGCCTTTACGCCGGCAAATATGGTAACCGTTTAGTCCAAGGTTCATTGAATAAGAACTTATACTTTCAAAATTATATTAAAAATTCAAAAACTTAACCTTGGTTAAAGGCCAAGTCCACTCCAAAAATAACTTACTTTCAATAAAAGCAGAAAAATCAGACAAACCAATCAAAACAAGTTTGAGCAAAATCGGATAACTAATAAGAAAGTTATGAATTTTTGAAAAAGTATGTAAAACTATGGAACAATGAGAATCACAACACAAATTGCCAAGATGGTTATCAGTTTGTGACGTCATGTCCTCACAACTTATCAATTGCTTTATATAGTTTAATCCCATTAATTTCCTTTTATCCCCAAAACTTGATTTCCTCATGCCTTTGCCCAGGTTATATGATTTGTATCATATTGCGTGCATGACATTTCCCAAAAACTTTTATGAATTTTGAAGAATTGATACTATTTTCTGAATATTGTATTTCATAATTATTGATTTTTATATAAATAGTTTATCAAAATTCAATTTTTCATGATTTAACTGGACAAAAATTACTCTTTATTTGTGCATCCACACAAAAACATATTACTAACAATCTAACTTGGATGCTGGTGTGAAGAAATAAGATTCTTAGGGTGAAAATAGGAAATTTATATTATCAATATAAAGAAAATAATTAGTGGATAGTGAGGACCATACGTCACAGACTCATGAGTGAGTTGCCAATTTGTGTAGTGATTTTCAAAGTTTTTCATGTCATTAAAAATTCATAACTTTCTTATTAGTTATCCGATTTTGCTCAAACTTTTTTTTGATTGATTTGTCTGATTTTTCTGGTTCTATTGAAAGTAAGTTATTTTTGGAGTGGACTTGGGCTTTAAGTTTTTGATGTTGACGCCGCCTCCGCCACCGGAAAAGCGGCGCCTATGTCTCGCTTTTTGCTACACAGGCGAGACAACAAAAAAAATGGCGGCGAGTATTCGAGTACGAGAAAACGTACTCGAGTAGTTGTCAACAGTGCGAGTACTCGTCGCAGCCTTAAAATGCACCAATATATATGAAAACAAAACATGCTTTAGTACAAGAATGAATGGCAGTCATCTAATATTTTTTTCTTTGATGGAATTTAATTATAATAAGTACATGTTCTTTGAATTTTTCAATAATGCAAACACTGAGTAGTAAGTTAGAGAGGGTACAGAGACTAGTGGGTTGTAAAATATATCTGATTGTCTTACCTGTACTTTCTTGTTGATAGCATTACCCTGCCAGTTGCTCTGGTCTGCCTTCAGTCGTTCCTGGATGCGTTGAGCCATGGCCCCCACCTTCGGAGTAGTCTTGACAGGACTCTGCCTGGATGACGCCCTGCCCCCACCACAGCCCTGCTCCAGCAGCGCCCTCGCTTGAACAAATTTCTGCGAAGTTCCACCTCTCTTGGCAATGGGAGTGTTTCTTGTCTTAGTGGTTTGTTTAACAGGTGAAGACCTGATGGCCTGCTGTTTGACAGGGGACTTCTTGATGGGAGAGTTATGTTTGAGGTGAGACAGTGTGACAGTTGTGACAGCTTTCTTGGGGGATCCCCTAATGATGGCCTGCCGTCTGGGCGATTTGATTTTGGGGGTGACTGGTGTGCAGGACTGCAGTGTGGGGCGCTTCACCGGTGAGGCAGTTGTGACGTGTGTCTTGACTGGGCTTCTGGCGGCAGGTGCAAGCTTCTTGGCAGCTCGCGGAGCGGGTACGGGTTGTTCTGCGGGGGTGTCTGATTCATCAGAGGATGAAGTCTGTCTCTTGGTGCCCACTGCAACAAATAGGCGGCCAGAGAGGGGAGTTTTAGGCGTCTTCACGGGACTGTGTTTGTTGGACTGCACAGTTATTACAGTTTTCAATGATGTGGATGATAATTTGGATGTGGTGTCTTTACTACTACCATGCACTATCTTAGATGGACATTTGGTGATGGAAGTAGAGTGCCAGTCATATGGAATGCTTTTGAATTTGGCCTTACCTTTGCCACTTGGCTCTCTCTGCAGCATGCTCGCCTTCTCCTCATATTTAGTGCGTTTTGGAGGAGAGGGCTGCGTAGAGGGGGCTGTTGTCTCGGCAGAGCTTGTTTGGGAGAGAGTGGTGGGGGAAGAGCGTTTGGCAGGGAATTGGGTAGAATCTTCAGCTGGCTCTTGCCTCTTAGGGGGTTGCCACTTGCGAGTGGCTGGCTTCTCCTGGACAAAAATTAAATAAAAATAGGTCAACAAATCACAATACACCTAACATGAAGTATATCTAAATGTGCTCCTCTCTATTTTGAGATAAATATATTAGTGACCTGAAATGGGAAATGCATAAGTACAAATGGGATAAAAGTTGCATTCACTTTGTATGTGGAAGATTTGATTATTTACCTTAATTCAATACACATGAATTAGAGATGTATCTCTTTCACTGTACTGCATCATAAGAATAAGAAATTTGTGTTTTTCATTTCAGCATAAGTTTGTTGTTGTTGTTTTTTCACAGGAGCTTTTTTCTTTTTCATATTTTTGTTTTAAAAGATTTCATTGCTGAATTTTTTGTTTGTTTTTTGTTTTTAAACCAGAGCTCATTTTTAGAGCTCTTTTGGTGCATCGAGATTTACATCTCCCTCCACTCTGTGTATTTTTTTCTCCATTTCATACATGTAATGATTACACTGAAGTCTCCCAGAACTACACACATGGACAGTAGTTTCTAAGTTTAGCAGTAGTTTCTAAATTTCCTGTTGAATTACTATTACCCTACACACCTTATGAAACTCATGTTTAGGGTGATCTGTGTCATCCTCCCAGTTGTTGATGTTGGCGGCAAGGGCAGCGAATCGGGACCGGCTGGAGATGGGTGCCTTGAGGGCAGGGGCTGCAGGGACCCCCTCCTCTTCCTCAAAATCTGGCCGTTTTGGAGGGATCACATTCTGTGGACTGTCTACTTCTGTTCCACCTGCACATGTTAGGAAAACATGTTAATAGGAAATTGGTTTTTTTTTTAAGTATTAAAAGAAAAGAGAAAGCTCTGACATATATAACACTGAGAAAAGACCAGGGGCCCGTTGCACAAAACTTACCCTTGATGGTAACTTTGCCATCAATGGTAACTACCATGGAAACCTTGAGTTTGATTGGCTGTTGAGCCCTGTTACCATGGTAGTTGCCATTGATGGCAAAGTTACCATCAATGGTAAGTTTTATGCAATGGGGCCCAGATGATAGGTCAGGAAAACATGGTTACAAACTCATGACTAAATCCATAGTTTCCACAAAAATCCAATGTCCAACATAACAAAAAAAGACCGATTTGATGATGATAAAAACTAAATTAACTACTAAAAGCTTTCATGCAAAATGCAATCATAGAAATATAAATACTCTTAAAGCCCCACTGCACTACTTATAGAGATCTACTTGCGCCCTCTATACATCCAACAATGCCTAAGCGGTACCCATTGATCCCCCATGATGCCCTTTTTCTTATGTTAATTGAGAACTGATTTGACGAGATAACCACCAGCCAGTGACCTTGCAGGGAGGTCTAATCCCTCCATGCCAAACTAGTGCAGAGGGGCTTTAATATTTAAATGCAATAATTCATTGCTTGGCTCTTAGAGAAGCATCCATAGATTTGAATATACATGTATCTGTAAAGTGGTCTATTCCCTGAACAACAAAAAAACTATGCAGACTTCATTGTAATAAATGCAGAGGTTTATTAAATCATCAACTAATGAATGCAATCTCAACCTTGCATATCTTTACATAAGAACTTGTAACAGATGAGGGCAAATCAGGGAACTTATATACATATATCTGACCAACCAAATAACAAACAAAATACCACATGAAACCTATCCCCCTTCCCTTTAATTCACACAGCCATGAAACAAGTTGAAACAAAAATAATAAAAACAACAATAAAACAAGGGAAACGCTCTTGGTGGTCTCGCCTGCATTACGCAATTTGATATGATGAAAAATTGAGGTTGGGACATTATTTATAGGCAGGGTGGCCCATTAGCAGGCCCCCCAAAATGAAATCATCTGAATAAAATCAGCATTTTGAAGTGAATATTGACTAAGAATCATCAGAAGAATTATTTACTATCATTTGTACCAAGATTGATAACTTACATGAAATATGAACAAAAATTGATTTAGTAGTGAAAAACATAATCCAAGTCTACTGACCTAAAATGACCTTTGACCTAATATATACCATCATATGATTTGTGATACTTGATTACCCTTGGGTACAAGTTTCATGGAATTTGAACAAACACTTTTTAAATTATGCTAAAAATTCAAAATCTTGATGTTGATGCCACAACAAAGTCTAAGTTTGCAGACCTGAAATGACATTCGACCTTGACTTTGTGACCTAAAATTCTCCTCACATGATTGGGGATACTTGATAACCCTTTAGTCCGAGTCTCATTGAATAAGAACCTCTACTTTCAAAATTATATTACAAATTCAAAAACTTAACCTTGGTTACCTGAAAGACTCATCACATAATTGGTGATACTTGATAACCCTTATGTTCAAATTTCATGGAAAAAGAATGTATACTTTCAAAATTATGATAAAAATTCAAAATCTTAACCTGATGCCACAACACAGTCTAAGTTTGTTGACCGGAAATGACCTTTGACCTTGATTTAGTGACCTGAAATTCTACTCATATGATTGGGGATACTTGTTAACCCTTTAGTCTAAGTTTCATTGAATAATAACCTCTACTTTCAAAATTATATTAAAAATTCAAAAACTTAACCACAGGTTAAGTTTTTGATGATGATGCCACAACATTGTCTAAGTTTGTTGACCTGAAATGACCTTTGACCTTGACTTTGAGACCTGAAATTCTCCTCACATGATTGGGGCTACTTGATAACCCTTTAGTCCAAGTCTCATTGAATAAGAACCTCTACTTTCAAAATTATATTAAAAATTCAAAAACTTAACCTTGGTTGTTTTTGATGTTGACGCCGCCACCACCGCCGCCACCGGAAAAGCGGTGCCTATGTCTCGCTTTTTGCTACGCACGCGAGACAAAAATCAATCTAAATCAATCTAAATAAAAACAAATGAGCCTAAAAAAATTAGAAATTGTTCCTACATGTACTTGAAGCATTCCAGACTTGTCTTTGTTCAGCCAAGCGCTGTAGTCTGTTCTTGACAGAAGGAATTGCCGGTGTGTCTGGTTTGAGTGTCATTTCAGCACGTCTTCCCTTCACTGGTGATACTACATGGTCTAGAAAAAAGGATTATTTGGGAATTGCATTTCCATTATAAAAGTTAAAGGGAAATTCAACCTTGATAGCAAACTACTCTAGAAGGAACCAGAAAAATTAGAGAAGCAGACTGGTGAAAGTCTGAATGAAATCGAACAAAAAATGAGAATATTATGAATTTTTGAAAATTGTAACCTCTATCTATGTATGGGCTCTTCAAATTGGCCGAATTGGTAATGTCTCTGTGGTGTAGTGGCAAACAACTTTGATTTCCCATTTGTTCCAACACACAAAATGACTAAAATATCACTTTTCATAACTGTATGACTCAAGAGGGTCTTTTCTCCTTAGAGCCAGAGGACCTATAATAATATGTTATCCATCATATATTTTGAGACTTATTTTGAGTAGTGCCTAAGGGAGAAGGAACTTTGGAGAAAACAGAAATGAATGATATTTTTGTACACGACAAACAGAAAGTAATTGTCTGTGTCTAAGTCACAATCCACAGAACAAATTCCCAATTGAGTTTCGCACTTATAATAGTGATCTCATCTTCCAAACATTCATAATTCTCTTTTCATTTTTCTGATTTATTTCAGACTTTCACCAATCTTTTTTTATCATATTTTTATACAAATGAACTACAAGGAATGGATTGCCCTTTGAGTTACATTGTACATTTTTCTTCACATTATCACTGAAATTCAAAGTAATATGATTTTGAGATGAAAACATATTTTATTGTGTCCTGGCATCAATCTAGTACCATGTAATTACAAGTGTTTTCATCTTTCACGCATATATGAAATTTAACATTTTATTTTCTATATTTTTAACTTTTTTTAAATTGTATGTCAGTCAAATAAATAGTGCATATATTGTGAAATCAAGTACCGGTATTGCATTTCAGTAGTGTACATGACATGTAACACAGTAACACTATAGATATAAAACAATAGATACCGTTTACATGTAGATCAGAGAAAAGACATAAAATATCAAATATTAAAGGTATTACAAAGTTTTGGTATGGTGTCATGAATTGGGTTCAAATGAACATATTGGAAGCATATGCGATTTTACAATATTCAATGATCGTTGTCGCGGTTGAAATCGAGTCTAAAGTGATGAAATTGTAAATAATAAACTCTTTATGTTGTATAGCGCCCTCTCAAGACTGATATTACTTTAGCTTTAAAACAATGTTTCTTGACTACAATCGACCGATTTGCTATTCCCGTTTGGAAGTTATATATCGGAACTGCATATTCTGAGATTTCATGGTCGCAGCTACCATGGAATGGTCTTAGGTGCTATTTGAAATATTTTGATTATTCAATTTACTCGAAAGCAGAAGTGTTTTAGGGGCTAAATTTTTTAGTGCTTATAAAACATCCACAGGGGCATCCAAATATATCAAAAATATAGAGAATTACTATCCATCCAATTTCAAAATTTCCCCAAAACTTTGCATTACCTTTAAGGAGGGGTAAAATGTGAAACAGATTAGTATTTTACATCATAAACTACAAATTGGTACAGAATTTTTTCCCTTTTTGCAAGAATCATGCGGAGACACTATGCAGAGTCCTTTTCTCTTTCATGGGAAAATAGGAAATGAATGAATGTTATTTTCCCACATTTCACATTGACTACCGGTACCGGTACTCCTTATTTACCATCATCCATGTACTCTGTTAAGAGTTTTGAAGAAAAAAAAAGAAAAGTCATACCTCTTGGTACGTGATTATGTATCTGATTTTCCCTCAGGGGCACTCTAGCTGGTGTTGTGGTTATCTTTCGAGGAGACATGTTTGATTCTGCCATCTTACGAGCTAAATTCTCTCGTCTTGCCCGAGCTCTTTCCAACAGTTTCTATTTGGCAGAAGAATAAAAAAGAAAAATAGTCAACTTATACGTGTCTATCAATACTGGGGGGAGATGATTTTCCGCTCTCATGTGGACATGTATTTGTCCCAGCAAGTGCTGTGGATAGTGAAATGATGCCTATTGTCTCTCTCTTAAAACATTTTTTGGATTTTTTTTTTTTTTTTTAATCTTTTTTTTTTTTAAAGGCCAGGTTCATTGATTTTGAAATCGACTGAATTTGGTATCATTGTAATCAGAACATTACACTGAGTAAAACTATCACATTTGTGTAACTTGTAAATTCGTGCGAAAATTATAAAAGTTGATTAAACTTGACGAAATATCACCCCACTCGAGACCCGAAAACATCGTAAGTCAGGTGATTTTTGAGTGACGTAGCACAATGAACAATTAATACAATGGGCCGCTCAGCTGATCGGTGCGCGATGCAGTTTGCGTGCAATTCACATGTATTGCATTGACTCTTGAGGACCGTACCCATTCTTACCCAACGTTGTTTACCTTCATCAAAGTCACCCTGAAAATATTGATATGGACGAAAACATACTTGATTTGAGTTTTGAGGAGATAGAAGAAGGAAGTACCTCGGACAACGACAACGACAATGGAGATTTGGGAGATCTAGACCTAGAAGAAGATCTGGAAGATTTTGCCGAAGTCGATGGACAAGCACAAGCTGTCGGGGCAGCCGCAGTCGCTGCGTATCTACATGAGCCTGCATATCACAGCCAGGCCTTTCTATTTTCTATTTCTACTTCTATGAGATATATCTGATAGTAATAAGTGATAATTGATAAATCATGATAAAGACTAGAATCTTAAGTGATGCATTGATACTGAACTTATACTAGTAGGTACGTTACAATGTGTACGCTTTTGCCATGAAGGTTTCTGCCATGGGGCTGTTATGCACTATTGGAGACCATTTGGATAGCCTACGCAAATGTGATCTCTTGATGGGCTAATTACATTTTTGTTTCATGATTTCTATTTCTATTGGATGAGAAGAATGACATTGTTATCTTTCATTTCATACTAAACTTTCTATGATTTATGTTTTCGGCAGTTTGTTTTGCTGCACTGTTTCACAAGAGCCGTGTTTAGTGCCATTCTGTAGTCTGTACCCTGATCCCGCATTCAGGATGAGAAAAAAAGGTATCTAGGATGATTGGTTAACATGTGACTTTGCTTTTGGTGAAATTTCAGCAAAATCTATGGATGAGAAATATGTTTTTTTTGATGAGGAATGTGAAAATGTCATGCAAAAATGACGGCCCGATTAGCGGTTTTCGCGTATTTACATACATTTTTTGGCGATTTTTTTTTGTTGTTGTATAAATTGAATCTTTCGGTCACATTTGAGATCACAACTTTTGTTTTAAAAACAAAGGAAAACAAGGCAATTATAAATACATGATTTCAGGGCGTTTAAAATTGGCATAACTTTCTTATTACTGGGGCTATTAGGATGAATGAGGCATCAAATAAAAGGTCTTATCAAGCTCTGTTTGATGGCATAAAGCAAGAGCTTGAATTCTGAGATTTTATTTTTTTGTAACGTACCTAATTACTAGGCTAGTCTATCTAGCCTTAAGGGCTTGGTGATAATGTGAAATATTGATACAGTCAAACCTGCTTTAGTGACCACCTGTCTACAAAGACCACATTTTTTGTTTCCCTTGAAAATGGTTTCTCATTGAAACATGTACTAAAGGAACCTGTCTACAAAGACCACCTGTCTACAAGGACCACTTTTTGTGTTTCCCTTGGGCGGTCGCTATAGACAGGTTTGACTGTATTGATATCACCAAGCCTTAACTGGCTCCCATAGACCTATGCTGAGAGGCAGGTAAACAAAACCTAAAATGCGTCCGAAATCACCCCTTCCCACACCCGACCAATATCGGACAGTGGCCTTGATGAATTTTATGCCACTTCTACGCCTAATTGCCTACGAAAATTAAAAATTGGATGTAAAAATAACGAAATATTGGCGAATATCTTACCAGAGAGATACAGCCCAGCTCCCTTTTCACGTGTAGCGTGAGAATTTACGATCTTGGGACAATGGTGTTGACCTCTGACTGGAACTTCCATAAATATGCTGCTACCGTATAATGCGCTGTCTATATAGTGTTATACAGCGCATTATACGGTAGCAGCATATTTACGGAAGTAAGGTATAGGTATATGGGAGCCAGTTAAGGCTTGGTGATATCAATATCAATATTTCACATTATCACCTAGACAGAAATAACCGTCTGGTATGGGTAGGGTGTCTGATCGCGCACCCGATGTTGTGTGCTAAAATCCTTCCCATAGAGATTGCACGCAGCCCTATGCAGTCTATGTGCATTACGAGATCATGCAAAATTGGTCAAAGTTTTTATTATTAAGTCGAGATTCAAACCTTTATTCTTTGTGATCCTGAAGGTGATACTCAATAAATGAGGTGTCATATGAAAGAGCATATTAATTCCAATATTTCCAGAGGGGCGTCATCTCGAAATTCTAAAAATATCTTGGTCAAAACAGCTATTTAAACATTGTTTCCTGGCTAACTAAAAAATTTGCCACTTATGAGATATGATGCCCCTGGCGATAAGTAGTCCCAGTCATAAGGAAAATATCCCTACGCTTATTTTTCGCTAGCCCCAGGGATCACAAACAATTACAGTTTGAAAATACCCTTCCCCACATTTTTCGGATCAGCTAAGAAGGGAGGCGTGAGCTCCGCGCCGGCCGAACCCATGGTGATAGCGCGTAAAATCTGCACATGAATATGCATCGGACCGCATGTTTACAAACCCGGAAGTGGGTGCCCAATTGAAGACAATGGATTGCTGATCGTGTCGAGTTGCGCATCATTTAAGCAACACGCGTACGCTTGCACTCGTATGTGTACGCTTGCATATTGCGCAATTCAGCTGTTGTGCTAAATTTAGCAAAACAACATAACTCTGCGTGTACGCCTTTTTCGCCGATTCTTACAAAAAATGGATGAATATTGTAGGGACTTGAAGGGGCTGTAACTTTTGATAGAAACATCGGTGAGTCTTGAAATTTGAAATGTATTATTCTGAGCGAATAATTTTTTCAATTATCCAACCATAATGGTGAAAAACGATCCAAAACTAAAAGGGAAAATTGAAAAATCGTTCAGACACCCTAGCTAGTATGGGTCATTCTTTAATAAAACTGACATTTGTTGACATTCCCGGTCAGAGGAGCCAGATGCAATCTCAGCGTAACAACCGTCGATATCAGAGACTGAAGCTTTCGGTCTAATTATCACCTAGAACGAAAGCTTCAGTCTCTGATATCGACGGTTGTTACGCTGAGATTGCATCTGGCTCCTCTGACCGCCTCTATACATAGACTGAAGTACGTCAATGGGGTAGTGTGGGGAACGAATGGTTCGGTTCGGCCGGACCGCGATGAATGAGATATGCAACGAGTTTTTCACTCTTTACGTCTTCATATATCCACTTTGGCTGCAATATTACACTGAATCTAAATAACCATAAGAAATAACCTGGAAATATATACTTTGACTTACGATAGCTTGCTCATTTAGATCCTATATTAATGATTAATCCGAGAAAGTCTTGTAGTCAACAAGATTTGTTGTCAGCCATCTTGGTTTAAGTTGATGAATATTCATTTTTTCTTTTCGAACGTCCAATAGCTACGTATGAGTCAGCCCGGCTTGAGCCGGTGATGTTTGAATATTCATAAGCCCAATATCAAACACGTGCTCTGATTGGCCATTGGGCTTGTTTTGGTCGGTTGACCCAGAAATATATCGGGCTGGTCATGTCATAGATTACCAGTTCGAATGCATGAACGTACCATTTCCTTGGTTCTGAGATAAAAATTGGATAACTCATATACGTAAGTCTGTAAATTTCGCATTTAGAAATAAGTCATAAAAAAAGTGATAACTGTACATAGGAGAAAAATAGACATAGTATTTTTGTATCTGATTTATAAATCAGAAAATTAGATCTAAATAAAGAAAATCGGGGGAGAAAGTTTTTGACCTAAAAGCAGGCCAAAATCGGCTCAATCTCTCCCCCCGGTGCGAGCCGTATGGGGTACCGTCTGTGTATGGGGAATGTCAACAAATGTCAGTTTTATTAAAGAATGACCCATACCAGACGGTTATTTCTGTCTAATTATCACCAAGCCCTTAACTTAGGCTAAGTCTATCTAGAAATCTAGGGTCTAGACTTCTAGCTCTACTCTAGACCTAGGGACACTGATTTTCCGCGATCACGAAAAACGGACGGAATTCACGGAAATGACCATTTGAAACGGAAAATGCAATTCCGAACGGAAAATCGCGGAAAACCCTTTTTTCAAGGAGAAAATCGTAAAACTTACACTATTTTTGTGATTCGTCATTCGTTATGCAGTGAAAAATATCGGGCCTAATATCATGGTTAATAACTCCGAATATTTAGCGATATTCGTCAGATTCTTTGGAGACAGGGCGCTGCCATTTTGTTTGACACAAAACTCGATCCTATTATGCCAGCTAGGCGCGCATGCGGCCGCGAAGTGTAAGGCGAGATTGCCGTACACATGCACAGTTCAGCACAATATTAGTAAAGGGGCTGGCGTGTGCGTCTAGTATTACGTAGACGTAATACTAGGCACATACACGCCAGCAGCGAGCGGTAGGTGCAGCGAGATTGTACACACGCTGATGTACAGTTCGAAAAAGGGGCTGGCATGTGCGCCTAAAATCGATCGATCGCTGACGTGACAACCAAGACTGAAATGTTCGTCTAGATCTAGCATGTTTGTATGCAAATCTTATGTAAACGGAATTTCAGCTTTTTCATGTGTACAAAGTCTATGGCAAAACGGAATTTCCGTTTTTCAGCCCTTCTGAAACGGAATTCCTGATTTTCTGAAACGGAAAAGGCCTTTTTTTGAAACGGAAAATCAGTGTCCCTATAGACCACTAGGCTACTAGCTCTAGACCTAGTAGTACTACTAGTACTAGACCGAAAGCTTCAGTCTCTGATATCGACGGTTGTTCCGCTGAGATTGCATCTGGCTCCTCTGACCGCCTCTATACATAGACTGAAGAACGTCCTATGGGGACTGTACGGGAGGAATGGTTCGGTTCGGCGGACCGCGATGAATGAGATATGCATCGAGATTTTTCACTCTTTACGTCTTCATATATCCAATTTGGCTGCAATATTACACTGAATATTATTTAAGATGAAAAGTAACACAGAAATATCTACTTTGACTTACGATAGCTTGCTCATTTAGATCCTTTATTAATGATTAATCCGAGAAAGTCTTGTAGTCAACAAGATTTGTTGTCAGCCATCTTGGTTTAAGTTGATGAATATTCATTTTTTTTTTCGAACGTCCAATAGCTACGTATGAGTCAGCCCGGCTTGAGCCGGTGATGTTTGAATATTCATAAGCTCAATATCAAACACGTGCTCTGATTGGCCATTGGGCTTGTTTTGGTCGGTTGACCCGAAATATATCGGGCGGGTCATGTCATAGATTACCAGTTCGAATGCATGAACGTACCGTTTCCTTGGTTCTGAGATAAAAATTGGATAATTCATATACGTAAGTCCGTAAATTTCGCATTTAGAAATAAGTCATTAAAAAATTGATAACTGTACATAGGAGAAAAATAGACATAGTATTTTTGTATCTGATTTATAAATCAGAAAATTAGATCTAAATAAAGAAAATCGGGGGAGAAACTTGGTGCGGCATTTGGCTGCTCCAATCGGCTCAATCTCTCCGCATAGTGCGAGGCGTACGGGGTGCCGTCTGTGTATGGGGAATGTCAACAAATGTCAGTTTTATTAAAGAATGACCCATACCAGACGGTTATTTCTGTCTATACTAGTACTAGTAGTACTACTATGAAGGGGTGACCAAAGTTCGCGGATATTTTTCTTTTCTTGCACATTAAAAAATATCCAGATCAACATATATCATGTTCCATACGTCATAAGAATCGTAATTTATCATATAATCAGATTATATAACATTCTAAGGCTGTATTGACTTCAAACCAATGATACATGTAAGACGAGAAAATCGGAAGGCTTACCACTACCGACGTCTGTCAAAAAGTGTGACCAAAGTTCGCGCATGATATTTACTGCCCTCTTGTGGTGGGCTTTATATATGTAAACATTCCAAAAAATGACATAGTTCCAATCAGAAGCCGAACTTTATATTGAAACTTTGAAATAGATAATAATTTCTCTCTATCATTGAAATTTTGCCCGAAAAAAATAACCTTGTTAAATTTTGCAAATAAAAGACAATATTTGTCATTGTTCACGTGTTAATTACAATATAGTACCTATCTGCATGTCATTTGTTTGTTTGAAACGTATTTCATGTGTCTCCTTTTTATATGTCAGCCATACATCAGTTCTCGCTCTTTTCTCTCTTTGTCTCTCCACTTTCCCTTCTAAATTTATATTCTTACGAACCCCGTAGAATCGTAGATTCATTAAAATTCACAAACACATATACCTATATACGGCGCGGAAGCAGGCGCGCAGGTTCCCTTTTTTTGCGTAAGAAATTGAAATTTTATCATTAGTTTTCGGAGTAAATCCCTCTAATAAACTGATTTTCATATAAAAACACAATTTGTTATGATAAAAAGCGTGAAAAGCTAGCTTGTTCATATTTTTATGTCGCATTTTGACCTTTGGAGTTGTCGACGGTGCTCAAAGACTTCGTTGTCTCAGTCCCACACAGGCATCGCGTTCTCCTGTTTAAGGCTTTAAGCGCATTTAGTGTTAGTACGCGAACTTTGGTCACACCACCATACTACTACTAGACCTACTACTACTAGTACTACTACTAGTAGTACAGTGTCCAACATAAATTTTATATTTCAATCTAAAGTTTACAAACTAAACTCTAGGTCTAGATCTAGATGTAGTCTATACTAAAGGCTTTAAAGCCAATGTTTCTGAAAATTATTGCATGGAAATTTGTTCAAATTAACTTCAGTTCAGATTATTTACCGTTTGAAAATTTGCACTGCATGCTGTAGACTACTGCTCATCGTCGCGCGCCTCATGAATGCACTAGGCCCTAGGCCTGGGCACTGCACTGCACCGCACCCTTATATAGTTAGGCCTTATTCAACACAGCACAGCATTCAAATTTCAATCATCAATGATTCATTCCACACAAAATGCACTCAACGACTTTCGACAAAGCTCGAATTCCGGGATTTTATCACACAAAATGCAACGAGTTATTCTAAAATAAAAATATACGAACCTCAGTCAAAGGGTCCATGATTTTCACGATAAACCAATGGATAACGAACTGAATTTGAATCGATATTTGCAACGCAAGAACGGCTCGCCGTTGTTTTGAAATAAAAAGACGTTGCAATTTGAATTTCGCGATCTACTTTACATACTCGTTCAGTTATACATTTTTTAAATAAATAATAAGATAAATGATACATTAAAAACATAGCCAGTTAAATTTTAGCATAAAATGATATTTACAGAATACTGTTTAAAAATTAAAAGATATTGATGCTAAAAACATTTTACCATAAATTAATGACTGTACAAAATAGCACCTACGCTACCCGAGCACTATCACTGTACTGATCTGTACGGAAAAAATCTGGATATCTCATTGGCCAATAGGCGCTGTACAAACAACTGAAGCCGCCGAGCGGCCATGTATTATGTAACCAATTCAATTCAAATACGCAGGGGCGGCGATCGGGGCGATCGGGGGGGACACGTCCCCCCTCAATTTTTTTAGGGGGGAATCGTCCCCCCCGGAAAATTTGATCGAAAAGTGCAAAAAATATATATATATATAGCAAATACTGACTATAGCCTGCAACACACTTTTAGGCTCTGGAGGGCCCATCCCAAGAATGCAGCGTTTAGACAAATATGCAAAAATCTTCTCAATCTGGAGCTACGCTCCTCGCATAATATCCTTCAAAATGTACAAGTAAATGATGTAGAAAAGTGAAGTGTAAAAAAAGTATATTGCTTGTTTTTATACTATAGTTTTGCTAATTATATAAGGAATGTAATTTTGTCATACAACAAAACTTCAAAAACCTGTGAGCTAGGGGTAGTCACTTCCGTCATCTTCATCCCTCTATGCTCCCTCGCACCAGGGAGTTGCACTAGTTGCCCCCCACAAATGTTGCTGAAATGGAATGATTTTTCCCTGACCTTCCGTGGGCTCTGCCCCCTGGACCCCACCAAGGGCCCTAAGGCAGGTCCCTGGTTGCTCATCTGACCGTAATTAAAAGCCTAAAACCCCTGAGCTTCTGGGGGCTCCGCCCCTGGACCCCACTCCAATTAGAGACCTGCATGCCAATGTCACAAATAAGGTATCAAAATATGTTCATCTGACCGTAATTAAATACCTAAAACCCCTGAGCTTCCGGGGGCTCCCCCAGTTGCGGATCCAAGGGGCAGGGCCAGGCCCCTCCTGGCACTCAAGGGGTGGTGGTTGAAAAATAGCACTCCCAATCGAACGGCACGATTTTCTAATTTTCAATTTTCGGAGGCAAAAAAAAAAAATCGTGCTCACTACCCCCCTCCTCCCACTGAGCGAAAAATCGACCGGCACGATTGTCCAATTTTCGGGGCAAAAAAAAAAAATAAAAATTGTGCTCACTACTCACTTTTTCTGCCCCCAAATTCCCTGGCATTTCGTCCCCCGGTCATGAAAAGAAATCGCCGCCCCTGCAAATACGTAATATATATATATGCGCCAAGAAGCACTGTAATCAAGTCTACTGGGTTTTCGTGTATTTTTTGCTATTACGTCTTTTCTGCTTTCTGAGGCCAAAAAGAAAGAACAAGAAGAAAAGGGAGAAGAAGAAAAAGAAGATGAAGAAGACAAAAAATGAGAAAAAGGAGGAGAAGGAGGAGAAGGAGGAGAAGGAGAAGAAGGAGAAAAAGAAGAAGAAGATGAAGAAGAAGAAGAAGAAGAAGAAGAAGAAGAAGAAGAAGAAGAAGAAGGAGGAGAAGAAGGGGGAAAAAGCCCATGTTTGACCTGTATAATTTTATGTTATTGTTCAACCCCGTCTATCTTTTGTTATTGTATATTCTATATTGTGACGGGAGTGGGGGAGGGGTCCAGACCTGCCGTCCCGCTTTATTGAGCTTTAATGTAATAAACGATCGCTGCAATAATTTATTTGACAAGAACTTCAAGAATCGTAACAATATTCCATCTACTTTATTTTTGTTCTAAATCAATATCTTCCATTTATTTTTAAAAATAAAAAATAGATATAGACTATATGAAATATAGTATTCAAAATCAAGCTCTTTGTAGAAAGGACTTAAAGTTTACGAGAAATATTTAAATGTGAAACCTTCATTTAAACTGAGGGGTCATAGGATCCACAAAAAATTAAAAGAAAACACATAAAAATGGTCATTGGATTTGTTAGATGTGTAATTTTTTACTCAAAATTGTCTGACATTCAAACAAGCAAGCAAAAACACTTTGTTTTAAAGACGAAACAAAAATAATTAATTTATTCCAAAGTTGAGGGAGGGCATCAACAAAAACTTTCTGGAGAAAAAAGGATCACTAATTATTTTTAATTTGCCCAATTCGTGAGAAAATATTAAGCGGCAAATCAGCCAGCCGGCGAATAAGCGGGGGCGGGGTAAAGGATCACTATTTTTTTTTTTTTTTTGCCCAATTCGGGAGAAAAGATTTAGCGGCGAATAAGCCACACCCACGTACCCCCAAGGAGGGTGGGGCCCCGTCTTCTTTTTCTTTTTTTTAAGGTAAATTTTAATAACGTTACCATCTTTTTTGCAATAAATTAAGTAGAAAAGGCCCGTGGACACAGGGTTTGGTCTACACAGTGCAATACTTGAGCTTCATGATAAAGGAGGTCAAAAACATGGGGGACATTTGATATTGTGTCCCCCCTTGAAAACTTGGGGGGACATGTCCCCTGCTCCCCAAGATTGACGCCCATGCCCAAATGGTGTAAACACGATACAAAATATCATACACGTATGAACAAAATAGCAATGGCAAGGTCAACTTGATAATAATAAAGGTATGACAAATACGTTTTTTTAATGACAAGCACATATGGAAACGTTTGCTTGGCCTTTAATTGTCTCATATTAAAACAAGTTGACCACAAACCAACTCCCACACAGTGTTGAGTGCAGGGGTCACGTACGGGCCACTGGCTTAATCGGGCAGGTAGTTATGTGAATGGGTAAATTCCGACAACAAAATACAACCAATGAAAACAAGTTTAATACCAGAAGAAAGCTAACGATTATTATATTCATTAGCCGCTCACCCCAAAGCCGCCTGACCACAATGGAACGAGTGAGGGCTTGCGAGAGCGGCCGAAGTGCGCTATTTTGCTCTTCTCCAACGCAAAGAGAGACGACATTGTGCTGCATTACTATGTTTTCCCGACAAAAGTACAGAGAAAGTACATATTATTTTTGTATATTATACTTTTTGAAAGGTTACCCAAGTGACTCCCAGGCACCCCAATGCTGGAAAGAAACGCACTTTTTTTTTTAGAAAACTTCACCTTTTCATGCAAAAATGCTTATGTTCTATGCACGCAAGTCAGATTGAGCGGATGATACAACGTTTGCATATAATATGTAAAACGTGAAAATAGGAACATGTCATGTAACTATATATAGGTGCACGGTACCGCCTGCATTAATTTTTTGAATTATTTACATAAATACTTATAGATATTAATACAATAAGTTGGAGTAACATAATACAATAAGACAGTAACATTATACAAATTAAGATGAATACTTATGAATGTTGTCTATATTTGTTCAGGTAAAGTGTACCATTGCAAGAATAATTCGTGCATGCTATTTATCGAAATATTGAACAATAACCTTGCAGAATTTCGCCAACGTTAAAATACCTCTGAAGTAGTATATAGTTAAAGAGTGAATCCATTTTGAATACATTTGGTTATCCCTGTCCACATATACTGTTTAATTGCATGTTTACGAAATTCCTCCTAGAGCGGAGACTGGAACAAGACAGTAATGGAACTCGTCCCCAATCTGCATTAGCTAAAGAACAATGTTCACAGACCCTTTCCTCTCTGGGCATGTTAAAGCACCGCCCTGTGACTACAGATTTTGATATTCAAGCACCTAAATCGACAAAAGAGTCTCCTGTCAGTAGGATTTAAATTAATCAAGTACTTCTCAAAGTTAAGCTTAATATATTATTCAAATATCAAAATATGATGGCGCCGTAATGGCAGCACCCCCCACCCAGTGTTATTTAGGGTACGCGTATGCATGTTCCCTCCCTTTGAAAGCACCCCCTAAGTCCGGTGTGTAAAGTCAATACGGGCCGATTTTTTTGTGTGTGTATTACGAGCCGGACTTTGTTTCGTGAAAAGTACCCCTTAATCAGGGGCGTAGACAACGGGGGATGAGGATGCATCCCCCAACTCACAAGGTGGGGGATGGCATGTACAATCACCCCCAGGTTTTGGGGAATGATATTTGCTTACTAAATAAGTCATAATGATGATAATAATAGTAATAATAATAATGATAACAATTATAATATTAATAATAATAATAATTATGATAATGATAATAATAATCCTCATCATTATTGTAATTGTGTTTATTGTTATTAGCCGCATTCACACGGTGAAAGCCAATTCAGACGGTAAAAAAAAGAAAATCTTACAAGACTATTTTGTGGTTAGTTGTGGTTTGGAAACCACAAGATTAATCGCGCATATTTTGCAGTGCGCGCAATCTCGTGGTGTGAAATACATGTGTGGCCCACTCGTGTTATAGGCATTAATATACATTGTGTGCAAAATGCATCAGCGCAATCTAAAACAGAATAGAAAATGAATGTGATACAACAGTATACATAATAATTCGTGACAGAGAGTACCATACTACTATCTTTATAACAAGTATTATTCAAACAAACATATATAATTATGTATAATCATGAATTGTTCAACTTCATGCTCCCACTATATGACTATTGTTACACTAATACTGATATCAGGACTGACTGGTATACATTAGTTTGTTGTTAAGCTTGCAGCAGCTACATCTTTTCTGTATTGTTAACTATTTATTTATTTTTGTTTTATTTAAGATGCACTTTGTTTTGTATTCATTTAAAGTATGTTGATTGATGCATGAAGACATAAGTTTGAAATGTTTAAAGAAGTTTGTTTCATGTAAAGCGCAGTGTGAATTTACCCTGTCTTGAAATGCGAGATAAAAGGAACCTATTAGTATTAGCATTATTATTTGTATTAGTATTATTTTTATTTGTATTATTATTATTATTATTATTATTATTATTATTATTATTATTATTACTATTATAAGACTGAGATCAAATAGAAGTAAATAATGCCCTAATTTGAAACGATGCAATGCCGTTATGGTTCCGATTTCTTCACAAACTTACAAAGCAGTATTGTTACTCCATGGATCATAGTGATACTGTTTATGTTTTTTGTATCTGTATGTTAATGAGCCGCCAGCCAATATCCATCTATGGATACTATGCCTGTTTCGTTGAGGTAAAAAAAAGCATAGTATGTACGTATTCATTATGCTTTATAATGAACAGACATATTGCTCAAAGTTTAATCGTTATTTGTTTGTTGTTTATGTGTTCTATTCACAAATGGCCACAGAGGCTGTTTTCATTCATAACCACATACCCCTATCAAGACAACAAAGACTATACTTGCGTGTACACAGTTGACATTGGTTTTTTCTGAAGAGGTGTAACAGCAAAATTCACAGAGATAAATAAATACGTAGTGTGGTTCAATATGCAATACTATGTGTCAGTCCATTCTGTATTCGTATGCCACGGTGTGTAGATCTTGTCGATGTATGTCTGTCCATTCAAGGCGTAGTATGTGTGTGTGTGCACGCTTGTGTGTGTTATTTTACCTCATTAAGTATGCATCAGATTGCACAATTTCAAGTTCAAAATTGCAAAAGCTCCCTACCGTGGGAGGGGGGACACCCCCCACACCCTCCCCCCGCTCGGTCGCTTCGCTCCCTCGCTCGGGCGCTTCGCGCCCTCACTAGCGTTGGCAGCCCAGTCATCCCCCCCAGGTGTACGAACCTGTCTACGCCACTGCCCTTAATTACCAGAGATTTTGGAACATGAATGCGGTCCCTCCGTTCCCGGAGTGGGGGGCAGGGCAGCACAGCTAAAGCCGGGGTATTAATCTCCAAGTTTGGAAGCGCTTAGAGAATTAATTGTAATTCGCGCTATATAAAAGCTGAGTATTATCATTATTATTATTGGATAACACCCTCTGTGTTATGATTTTCTTGAAATTCGACATTTTATATTCTCTGCTTGATTGTCCCAAATATTAGTAAAACTCCGATTACCAAGAAGTCCCATTTGCAAGCCGAAAAAAAGGAAAAGGTTAAATTCCAACGGCATTTTGAAAGACAATACTAATTTAGAACTTTCCATAAAAAAGGGTGGCTTGAAAATGTCTTTAAGTGTGAAAATAATGACTATTAATTGTCGAATCGACTTAGGAGCTATAGAGCCAGTAAGTAATAGTCTGATTTTGCAGACCATTGTACCGAATGATCGTACGTTTTATGCTGCGCAAAGACTCAATCAGTTTAATTTTGGCCATTACAAGAAGTGGGTTTTTGATGTAGATAAATGGTCATGTACCCTTTACAGCTCATTTTTTGTATGTTATTACCAAAGAAGAAAAAGAGCCAGTCAGTCACTCAATAGTGTCTGACAGTGAAGTCTAGCAAGTAAACAGGTTTCCTTGCATACTTTGAATATTAGGACACTGCTAACGTTTAAATTTCACAGATATACATGACATATTCATAATTCCTGCAAAGTTCTACAGAATTTGATGTTGGCTGCAAAAGGGACATAGTATCTTTAATCTTTTGAATCCAAGGCAAGGCATTGATTTGATAATAAAAAATTAAAGGAATATACAACAGAATGATGGGGTAATTTCCCCTCTTTTCCGTGTACCAGCTTATACCATCAGAACATCAATACACGATAAGCAATCGTATATTCTAATTTATAAATCCCCAGTTCTCCGTAAACCATGCAAATTGGATTATTGGAGTATTTTTATGAATGCACAATAATCTCTTGCAAACCTTCAAATAAAACGACTCAATTTTGTTCAAACCTCAAAACCTCATATAGCCGTACAATAACAAATCGGCAAAATTAATTTATCAAACATCAAGTGGAAGACACAAAGGATCAATTTTCATTTTCATGGAATAAAAAGCGCATGTGGCTTGACAAACCGTTTATCAATGGCTTTTTAAAATACATAATTAAACGTTGTACCTATAGATACTGATAATCATCAAGTTCACCCTGACCAAAAACAAAAGTCGGCAGTTTTCTGACCGTACCCCTTGAAAAAATAACTACTTTAGTTTTAGAAGTGTTTACAGCAAGGTGTCATAATTGGCAATAACGAAATACAGAGTCCATGTTAATTCACCCAAGATATATCATCTGCGTATAAAAGTGTAAATAGCCCTCAGACTGAATTGATTTCAGAAGATAGACCTCTCATACCACTATCATAGAAACGCTTGAAAATCATTTAAAAACAGGGCAAATGCAATTGGTGAAAGGGATCCCTGCGTGCCTATAAAATTTACCAATAATACTACAGAAAAGGTTCATATCTCACCATTAAAAATACACAAGATTTTGCAGAATTAAAAAGTTGCACAATGACAGAGAGAACCTTTCCATTCACTTGATAGTTCAGTGGCGGATCCAGGAATTTCTTACCGGGGCACAAAATCGCATGGGGTGAAATATATGAAAAACGATAGAGCGAGGCGTTGTGGCGTGCGCCTGTAATCCAGCTAACAGTGGAAGTTACAAACTGATTCAGCCGAGGACGCAGGTTCGAAACTGAGTCACGTCTTTCGGATGGTGACGTACGTTAAAGGTCGGTCCCCAGACGTAAATAATCATATCTGATTGATACACGTCTGTAAAAACCCAATCACACACACACACACACACGTCAGCGGCGAGGGAGCGGAGCGACCAAGTGGGGGTGGGTCTGGGAGGGGGTCAGAACCCCCTCCCTGAGTAGGAAGCATTTGCAATTTTAGAACCACATTAGGCGCATTTTCAGGCACTTCCTGGAGTAATATGACGTAAAATATTGCTTCCTCCTACCCAAGGGGCGGATCTAGCTTTTTGCTAAAGGGAGGGTTGACCCAATAACGGAGCATCGTCCACGACCCACGTAGCGGCGAGGCATTTAGGGGGGGGGGCTATTTGAACCCCGTATAAGTGATGTTTTCCTGACATCTACTAACACAATGGAGACCATAAAAAGCAGTCACTGTTGTGTGTTTTTTTTTGGCAGCCCAAGGGGGTGGGGTTTAAACCCCCCCCATCTAGATCCGCCACTGTACCCCCTCCAAGAGTAGGGATCTCTTGCAATTTGAGAACCACATTAAATTTGGCGCATTAATGTCCACCGGCACTTCCTGGGAAAAAACGAGGCCTTCTGATTGGTTAGAACTTAGAAGTTAGAGAAAAGTGATCACGTCGCCAGACGTTCTATATGCTTCGTTGAATGCACAAAGACGGTGGTCTAGTACTTCACCAGCAGTACTTGCAAAAATTATGTCGAGTGTATAAACTGTGTTGTTATCCCTTTATTCTTTTAAAAGAAATGCAATTCCTCATGCTCTCGCACCTCTCTTCTATCGTTGTTTAATTCTCTTTCATTTTTTTTCCATTCTCCTTTAACTCACAAAAATTCTCTCTCTCCCCCCTTTTTTCCATCTCCTTTTTTTTTGTTCTTCTTGTGCTTTTTTTTTGGGGGGGGGCCTACACGTCTGGCAAGAGGGACCTCATATTTCTCGCTTAGTTTGATGGAAAATAAAAAGACCTCTTCTCAAATTGGCCCAAAACATCTTTATTTTCTTGTAAATAGCGATTATTTGTTGTATAAAGACAACGAGTCCTTCTACTTGTGCCAGGTAAAAATGTCAGAGGAAAAAATGTCAGAGGTAAAAATGTCAGAGGTAAAAATGTCAGAGGTAAAAATGTCAGAGGTAAAATGTCAGAAGAAAAAATGTCAGAGGTAAAAATGTCAGAGGTAAAAATGTCAGAGGTAAAAATGTCAGAGGAGAAAATGTCAGAGGTAAAAATGTCAGAGGTAAAAATGTCAGAGGTAAAAATGTCAGAGGTAAAAATGTCAGAGGTAAAAATGTCAGAGGTAAAAATGTCGGAGGTAAAAATGTCAGAGATGCAAAAAAAATGTCAGGTACCAAAAAAAATGTAGGGGTAAAAATTGGTGCCATCATAATATCTCAGCACTTTATCACACAAAATGTCGAGATGTAAGCTACTGGGCTAGTCTATTATATTTTATAAATGACTGTGTATTGTATTGTACTTCGTACATGTCCTGAGGATAATACAATGTGGAAAATAAATTTGAAACTTATATTTTGTGATCAGGTTTGCATATATTAATTTCTATCATTTTTCGATATTTTAAATTGGTTGACGTTTTAATGTTTATTTGGTTTTGAGGAAGTAGGCCTAAGTACATAGAATTGAATGTGATAAAACAGGGAATCAGTTACAAGATCGCACAGAAATTCCACAAATTCAGTAATTAGACCCATCTTCATGTCCATCCCAGCAAAGACTGTTATGACAAGAAAAAATTAATAAAAGACACGGATGCTTTGTCCCCCTCATCAATACTTTATTACAAAAGTTTCATAAATAATATCAAAGCTTCGCTTGAAGAATGTCAGATAGCAGGCCTACAAGTGGTAAAAGTTGAGACATATATCTACCCACTAACACTAACCGCTCGTCTCAAAAGAGCCTTGGATCCTGAGATCGCAGCACGAAATACTGATAAAGAAAGGCTTGAAGAAGGCATTGCAGAACAACCGGACAATCACGTTCTCTTAATTGGAAATATTGGCGTTCGTGAAAAGCATTGACGGAAGACTCAAACGTCTAGAAACGAAGGCAGAAGATCGCGACGCCACGACTAACACTACCTTTGTGGAAGAGGGCATCGTAGACGACACTGACGACACTATCCTTAATAGCAATATTGAGGATCTGCCCGGAAACGACAGAAATCAAGACATAGTGGAGATAATTACGGTGCCGACATCTAACCACTTCGAAGTTCTTGCTGTTCAAGAAACAATAACAGAAGCTTCGCCGTTAACACCTACTAGATCTACTTCTACTTCACCGCCATACCAGGAGCAGATAGAGGGCTACCGCCACCGACATCGTGTGATCCGCAACAAACACGATGTAGTTGTGGTCGGAGATTCCATGATCAAACACATCGACGGAAGACATCTCTCCCGCAGCAAGAACGTGAAGTGCGTCTCTTTCCCGGTGCAAAAGTGAGAGACATCTTCACCTCTTCACCTTGCGAGTTTCTCAAGCCAGGGGGAGAACTGATCATCCACGCTGGCACCAACAACATCTCTGAGGGTGCTGGTGAAGTTTGCCACCAAATCACAGACCTCGGCAAGTCTGTTGCTGCCGAGGGGTTTACCGTCTCAGTCTCTACGATCATCCATCGTAGATGGAAAAGTGAGGCGGACAAGAAGCGGGTTGATGAGATCAACTATCTGATGGAGTTGGCAGCCAACGAGAACAGATGGGGCCTCATCATCAACAACGAAATCAGCGAGCAGCATCTCGGGCGTGATGGCGTTCACCTCAACAGAGCCGGTCAACGAATCTTGGCAGGCAACATGAAACGCCTCATCAACCGTGCTGACCAACCGACAACACGAGGCCAGAGCTGGACTCAACGGTCGTCGGATCAGGATACAGGCAGTCAACCTGGAGCAAGGCGGTATCAAGCCATCTACCGAGGAAACCAGAGTCTTCATTCTGATGAGGAAAAAAGCAGCCCCGTAAAATCCTACGCCGAAGCTCTTTCTGGGAGATCTTTGGATTTCAGCGCAGTCGATCAGAGGTCACGACTAAAACCAGCCTTCAGACCATCCAAGGTGGACTTGAAAGACTGGGAGAAATATCTTCAATTTGTAAGAAGGGTTTTGAATTAAGTGAAAGTTTGACAAAATCAAGTGATGATCCGAAAATGAAAGTTGACGGTCGGAAATATAAGTTCCCTTGTGGGAACTGTGATAAGCCAGTCAAATTTAATCAACACGGCCTACTGTGTTCTGATTGTAAAAATGGTTTCACACTAATTGTCAAGCTATCAGTTTTTCAGAGTACCGCTAGTTATATTATGAATGCCCTGATGAGAAGTGGAATTGTTTAACATGTTGTCTGCCATCTTTTTGTGATTCATTATTTACTGACGATTGTCTAGAGAAAGAAAGCCAAAATGAGGATAGACTAAAAGAAAACTATTTTAATGTAACGCGCGTTACACCTGAAAAGCAAGCGATAGCAAGAATAATTCAGCCAAACCTCATAGATGAAAACACTTCTCTTTATCAAGAATTTGAAGAAAAGTTTAAAGTTAAAGGTCTTCATTTTTTACACCTTAATGTGAGGTCTATCCTAAACAAGATATCGGAACTTAGAATTCTTTTTAAAAGAAAAAGGTTGTCTGTTATTGCTTTCACTGAAACATGGTTAAACAATTCCATAAATGATAAAAAAATCATACGCCATGATCGATCCTCTGGCTCTGGAGGTGGTGTATGCGTTTCTATATCAGAAATGATATTGCATTTAATATTATGGATGCTATAAGTACTGGAATCCCTGTGGATAAATTTGGTTATACCAAGATCAAAACCAATTGTTGTTACTGTCCAATTCGTAGTTTTCGAGTAAATGGCAATTTCATGTTTAAAGGTGAAAAAGGCGCGTATTAGGCCTTTTGAGACGTTTTTTTCATTTTTCACCCAAATGGCTATAATTTCCAAATTACGAATGATAGCGCGTCCCGC